>APFE030732870.1:5297-46465 GCA_000404065.3 Pinus taeda | reverse complement strand
AACCCTTTGAAAAATGGGCTTTAGATTTCATTGGACCAATTAATCCACCATCTAGACAAAAGAAATATATATTGGTTTGCACTGATTATGTCACTAAATGGGTAGAAGCCAAGGCACTGCCTTCTGCCACTGAAAATTCAGTTGTTCAATTTCTTTTTGAGGATATTTTGACTCGTTTTGGTGTCCCAAGAGAAATTGTGACAGATCAGGGAAGTCAATTTACATCTAACTTGATGGAGAAGCTGACGGAAGAATATAAAATCAAACATAGAAAATCTACTCCTTACCATCCTCAAGCAAATGGCCAAGTGTAATCTACAAATAAAGTTCTTGAGAGCATCATCACCAAAACTGTTCATCTCTATAGAAGAGATTGGGCAGAAAGGCTTTCTGAAGCCTTATGGGCCTACAGAACTACATGGAGGAACACAATAGGGCATTCTCCCTATGAACTTGTTTATGGGAAAGAAGTCCTGCTCCCCATTGAGTTTCAAGTCAAAACCTTCAAGATGGCAGTTCAGTTGGGGATGAATCTATCAGAAGCCCAAAAGAACAGAATGGAACAGCTGAATGAGCTAGATGAGATCAGACAAAATGCAAACCTAAGAACTGATATAGTTCAACATCAAAGAGCTAAGTGGCATGACAGATATATTAAATAGAGAAAGTTTCAAGAGGGAGATTGGGCCTTACTGTTTGATTCCAAGTTTAAAGACTTCAAAGGAAAGTTTCAGACTCATTGGCTTGGGTCATATGAGATTGATAAAGTCTTTGACAATGGAGCGGTAAGAATCAAGACCATTGATGAATTTCAAACTCTTCTTATTGTGAATGGCCGCCGATTGAAAGTTTATCATAAGCCACTTTCCAGAGAAGAGTTTGTCAAAATATTCCAAGAGAATTCTACAATAAGGCTGGGGGAGAAGAATCCTTCTCCCCCATCAGCCTAATCTTGGTTTCTTGTAGTTCTGAAAAAAAAAAAAAAAAGAAAGAAGAAGAAGAAGAAGAAGAAGTGTATAAGCCCGAAAAACAATCATGGATTGGCAGTCTTATACAGAAGATATGGAGTGAAAATCATGGGTACCTGACACTCTATATTTTCCAAAAAATATCTCTCCTCTCATGTTCTTTCCATCTTCATTCCATCTCACTCACTCATTCCACTTCCATTTCATTTTCATCATCATTCTCACTCCATTTTCACTCCATTTTCATTCCATTCCATTTCATCAATAAAAGTCCCCTTTCAGGACTATTTTCATTCAGCTATTTTCCTCTAAACTATCTTTGTGCAGATCAGGGGGTGTTGTTTCAGTTTCCGCAGCTAGCCACCGTTTCCGCAGCTGGAACCTGTTTCCGCAGCTAGAAACGATTTCCGCAGCCAGCATCACTCTGTTTTCAAAATAAAATCAACTGTTAGTGCCAAAAGCATGCAATGCAGGTGTACGTGAACTAAGGACATGGGGCATCTTCAAAATATAAAAAAGGAGCAACTGGTTAGAAATCTTGAGCAAAGAATGACAAGTGTCCAAAGGTATGATCGAAAATCTCTATCAAACAACACTTCAAGTCATCATTATGTATAGTTATTAACCCATAACCGGTTCTTCTATGTGCAATGATTTAATATATTCACCCACTACCATTCCTATTCTGCAATACCATTCCATACACCTTGCATTCATTTTTCCTAACGGTCTTATGATTACTCCGAGTTCAAACTAAAAAATGACTATACTTCTATTTATGACCCGTACTCCTAAGACGTGACCTATTGTATTACGGCTCTTCGCAGCAATAATTTCCGCAGCCGTCTGCTTGAGACGTGTAAATCTCACATACAGTCACCTAACTCGGGAGAATCCGGCCGTTAACTCCACTCATATCATAATCCCCGCATATACTCATGCTCATTTCATGAACTCGATCACGGTCACCACTGCTCACCCATTGTTTTTCCTGTGATTCAGGCATTTCCTCTGTTTCCGACTGCAGTCACTACAGTTTGCTTGACGCTTTGATTGCAGCCACTGCAGTCATCGTAAAACCCGATTACAGTCACTACAGTCTCTCCTAAAAACTCTGTGACAGAGCCATTCTTCCTTAACCCATACGTAGAAAAACCCTCAGTGAATTTAAAGCTGAGGATGGGAAAACTGCTGAGAGCCGAGTCAGAAGGATCAAAATACTTGGAGGGTTATCCCCAAGTCAAGGAGTTATTAAAGAAAGCCAAATGGCTCCGGTTTATTCAGAAATTCAAAGGGTATAATAAGGAAGTGACTAAAACCTTTGCAAGGTCCTTTAATGGACAGACAATGGAGGTGGGAGACTTAAATTTTGCGGTGACCGAGGCCACAATAGCAGCAACTATAGGCCTGCCTCAAGACGGAGAAAGATGGTTCAAAAATAGGAGCGTAGATGATCAAATTTGGAGAACTATGCTACGAAATCAAGGTATGGATACCACCGTATTCACCAGAGGCATCCATGTGCATGTATTGAAAGAAGAATGGTCTGGTTTATTATTGGTCATACAGAAATTTATTACATGTGAGGGCCGTTTTGGCTCTATGTACATGTATCATGTGAGGTTAATGACGAATTTTATAGATGGCCACGTTCTTAATTTACCACATTTTCTGCTAGCAAGTTTAAAGAAGTTGAGTGTTACAGTTCAAAAGCATGTAGGTAACATTGAGCCACATCTCTACCATCATGGGCTCATAAGGATTCTGATTGAGGAGCAGTTAAAGAAAACCAAGGACACTTGGGAAAAATTTCTAACAAGAAATTACTTCCAAGAGCTAGCTGAGGCCTCTGGAAGTAGTCCATAAAAAATCCCAAGGAAAAGTAGGAGGAGGGACAAAAATGCTACAGCCCAAGACTCCCTACAAAAGAAATTGAAGAAACTGTCCAAAAAGAGGAAGAAGACCAGCCCAAGAATAAGAAACAAAAGAAAGAAAAGGGAAAAATAACCACTCAAGAGGTCTCTCCATCACCTGAGAAATCCTTGGAAGAAGACTACCAGCATCTGTCAGAAAGGCTAGTAGATCTCAAAGCTGCTACCTTGGCCAAGAAACAGCAGAAAGGGAAACAAAGTGTAGAAAAGACAAGTACGAGTTCATCCTTGAGAAGGAGCTCTCGGCTAAAAGGAAAATGGAAGAAAACCAAGGGAGATCAGTCCCACTTTATTGATTTAAGTGAAGAAATACTTGAGAAATCTCCAGAACAGCCAAGTCTTGACACAAGCCCTCCACGAGAGGAAAGTCCTTTTCGGCGAGAAGGAGCAAGCAATCCTCCTCCACCAGATTTTGAGTTTAGACAGAGAAAATCACCTGAGGTGGATCCTAATCAGCAAGAGGTATACAATTACCTGGAAGCCCTAGAACAATCAGCTGCAGGACCAAGTACTTCTCTGCCACTTGATGCACAGGTTCAGTCTCCGAAACAAGAAGTATTTGAGCTAGAAGTCCTAAATAGACACATAATACAAGAAAATGAAACACTCAAAGAGCAGGGTAAGGTAGACAAAATGGTCCATGATAATACCATGCTTCATTTAGGACTGTGGGAGAAGAAGAATAGAAGACTAAAAAAGAGATGGAGAAAGTTAAGTAGAGCTCTAATTAACCTCAAGTTTAAATGTCTGGTTAGAAAACCAAGGATGATGATGATGATGGCATCAAAGAAAAAGAAAAGAGGACTAGATGTCCTTGTAGAAGCCTCAGAGCATGTAGATTAAAAGGGAAATCACTCAATTTTGGTTGCATGAGGACATGCAACACCTTCACAGTGGGGGTATGTTGAGCCTCAACCTTGCACCTTCCTATACACCCTCTTAGCCCTCATTCTCCACTTGCTTCATTCATCTAGTGGTTAAATCATTGCATTATAGTCTAAAAAGGACTGTTTATATGGTTTTCTGACTATACTGATGCCTGTTGTTTGGTTTAGTTTTTTGTTCATGCAGCTGCGGAAACTTGTCAATTTCCGCAGCCAGCACAGGTTTCCGCAACCAGCACAGGATTCCGAAGCTATTTTGTTAAAAGATGTGCTCCAGGTGTCCTCTGAAGGAACGAGCTACATGGGCAAGCTCCAGATGGCATGTACATGGATTGTGTCCCTTCGAATCAGCCAAATCATCCATTAGAGGCCGCGGTCAACTAAAGTCAAAGACGAGGCCAACCAAAGAGTTCAATGGTGGCACGTCACTGTTTTGGGCACGTTAACGATACGTGGCCTAGTTTTCAGCACACGAAGGCACCAGCACACCTGGAGATCGTTCCTGAACCGTGAATCTAACAGCCAACCACTCTGAAGATTTAAGAAGCATAACGATAGTTACACTAGATCTCAGCTGAAGAGATCTACGTGTCTATGGCAACGCAGTTAATAGCACAGTAGTTGTTTAGTTAGCTGTAGTATTTTGCATTATAAATAATGCATTGTTGAACGCTGTAAAGAGACTTTTGATACATGTAAATTCTGAACTGTTTATGTAATTTCCGCGCTGCTGGTTATCTTATCACCCCACTGTTTTATATGCTGTTGATTTAAATACATGAGAAGACTTTTCTTAAGGTAGCTGTGTGATTATTTGATTGGCTGAAGTGGCAGAGGTCCCCTGCACGCTGAAGCCTTGTAAAGTGTTTGTTTAGTTTCACTATGTTTTTGTTTTATCATTAGTTTGTACATAATATGTTTTATGTTTCTGCTGTTCATATCTTTACTTTTGTTTTCTTAGAGCTGTAAACTGATCAGTGCTTTTTGCAGGTTCTCTTAGGCAGCCCGAGCAATTTTTCATCTTTTTAATAACTTTTGGCATATGAGATCATCTTGTCCTTCCTGCTAACTTTTATTTTCTGGAGTTTACATTCAGCATTGTCCTTTTCAAGTTGTTATTTGCTTATTTCTTTTTCTGCTAGTTAGATATCATACTGCTTAACAATTTATGATTTCTTTCTGTGGTCGAATGACTATATCTGTAGGAAATCAGAATATTACTAACTGTAGTGTGATTTAGTTGTCATATTACTTACTCATGGTTGCTTTCCATAAAGTAGATTGAGCTGAATGGTAAAGGAATAGAAGAGTTTAAGTAGTGTGATTAATTTCTTTTCTGCAATTTACATTTAGTTATCATATTGCTTGGTATGTTCATGATTACTTCCCCGAGGTAGATTGAGCTGAGGGGTAAAGGATTTGAAGAATTCAAGTAGTGTGATTAGTTTCTTTTATGCAATTTACTTTCTTGAACAGTTAAATATCATATTACTTAACTTTTTTATGATTATTTCCCACCGGGTAGATTGAGCCGAAGGGCAAAGGATCTGAAAAGTTAAAGTAGTGTGCATTAGCTGCTTTGCTTTAAGTTTGAGTTGTTTTCCAAGTTTTTGCTTTCTTTTCATTTTCAACAGCAAGGATACTGGGCCATTGTCATTAGTTCACTATTTGATGCATTTGTTTTCTCTTAAGAATCAATTTTATTTTAAAGCTTTCTTTTGAGCATTTTCAAGTTTAGAAACCATCACCATCTACACTCCACACACCTCACACTTCACTTTCACCACCACACACTAAGAAAAAAATAAAATCCAAAAACAAACTAAAAAGCTTAAAATGACAAAAGCCTAAAGAAATGGTTATCTAAGTACATATAGTACACCTCACTTCGTCAGTTTACGAACCCCGGGTTGACATTATAAATAGCAATTTAGATCACACTAAATTCACCAAACAATCGACACCTCCTCCTTGGTCCTTCACATCTCAATATCATGCCCAACTAGCCATCCATTCATTTCAATCCTACGCTCAATCATAAGCTCAATAGAATGCATCTTATCAGGGGTGCAGGCCCTAATACAAACCTCTTCCCTCTCTTTTGCCTCCACTACCTACCCAATCATAATCGTTATCTTCTGCTCCACCAAAGCAACCCCAAATGCCTGCCCAGCCAAATCGAAACCTGAACAACAAACAGGCTCAGCAAGTGTATAGTGGGGAACCATCATGCCCAACTTATGTTTTGGAGATTCAAGAAATTAACTTGAGATCTGGGAAAGTCCCCTTAGATAGCCAACCTCCACCTAGGGAGGTTGAGAAAGATAAAGAGGAAAGAGAACCTAAAGCAAATCCACCCTTTCCTGAGAGACTATCCGTGACAGTCCAGCCTACCCCAGAAGAGATTGAACTCCTGGGAGAATTGAAACATTTATGTGTAAAGATACCACTTCTCCAATCCATAAAAGATGTGCCTATCTACAATAGGTTGATCAAAGAGAAGTGCTTTAGGCACCCAGGAAGGTGCAAGAGAGATGCCCCAACCATTAATGTCATAGGACAACTGTCCGACCTGATGTTGGGGTAGGTAATCTATCCAAAATATCTTGACCCTGGAAGGGCAGTAGTTGATGTCCACATCAATGGCACAATGATCTCGCATACCTTGATTGATCTGGAAGTTGCCATTAATGTGTTGACCAAGGAGACAATGCTCAAACTTAACCTCCTGGGCTCCTTGAGGAAGACCACGACAGTGCTATAACTAGCAAACCACTCCACAGTGACCCCGGAGGGGATTGTGGAAGATGCGATGGTCTCCATTGATTATTGGCAGTACCTTATTGATTTTTTAGTTCTCCAGCCAAAGGCGAAGCTCACTGGGTATCCTCTCATTCTGGGAAGACCCTGGTTGGCTACAGCTCATGCCTACATCAGTTGTCCAGCTAGGAACATGACCATAAAGAGTGGGCACATGTCTAAGCAGTTAATCCTATATCCTCTTTCCCAACCCTTGCTACAACATGATATACCTCTCTGGTTGGAGGAGGAAGATGAGGATGAAGTTTATTCTGCACCACTTTGTGCATTAGAAATCACCATGGGGTGAAACAGCAAGATGAGGATGATATGATTGAGAATTTTATTTAGAATCCACCTCCCAGTGTATCACCATTAGAGGACATAATAAGAGAAACCCAAAACAACCCCACAACTGATCTTTTTGCGGCCGACTCCACTTCTCTCCATGTTAAGAATATAGAGTTCGGTCCAGAAAGAACATTGAAAATCAATCCATCCTTATCCACTTCCTAGGAGAAGGAACTGTGTAGCCTACTGAGAAAACATCTAGATTCCTTCACCTGGAGTTATAAGGAGATGAAGGGAGTGCACCCTTTAGTATGTACTCATCATATATACATCAAGGAAGATTTCAAACCAATCAGGTAGCCTCAAAGGAGGATGAATCCAACACTTAAAAATATTGTTAAGGAAGAACTGTAGAAATTGCTTGATGTAGGATTCGTCAATCCCATCTCTAACAGTGAATGGGTCTCTCCTTTGGTGCTAGTGCCAAAGAAAAATGGTAAGTGGAGAATCTGTGTCGACTATCGAGAATTGAACAAAGCCACTAAAAAGGACCATTTTCCTTTACCTTTCATAGATCAAGTGTTAGATGGTCTTGCAGGGAAAAATTATTTCTCCTTCCTAGATGGGTTTAGCGGGTACAATCATATTCAAATCAGCTCGGAAGACCGAGATAAGACCACTTTCACTTGTCCTTGGGGTACTTTTGCATACCGGGTCCTTCCTTTTGGTTTGTGCAACGCTCCAGCCACTTTCCAAAGAGAAGTATTGAGTATATTTTCTGAACTAGTTCATGATGCAGTAGAAATATACATGGATGATTTTACTACTTATGGTTCTGACTTTTAGGGAGCTTTATCTAACCTAGGAAAATTTCTAGACAAGTGTATTGAGATGAACCCATCCCTCAGTTCGGAAGTGTGTTAGGTCATGCAATATCTCAACAAGGACTGTAGGTGGACCCCAACAAAATTGCCAACATCCAAAGGGTCCCACTTCCTCAAAAGATGAAAGATGTTAGAAGTTTCCTAGGCTTAGTTGGATATTAGAGGAGATTCATTAAGGATTCTAGCAAGCTAGCCTCTCCTTTGTTTGGCCTCTTAGGCAAAGATGTTGAGTTCATATGGTCAGAAAACTGTCAAGAAGCCCTAGATGCCTTGAAGAGCAAGTTAGTGACTGCCCCAATTCTCAAAGGCCCAAACTGGGCCCTACCTTTCCACATTCACACAGATGCCTTGAACAAAGAAATAGGAGTAGCCTTAGGAAAAATTGATGAAAAGTTACCTTGTGCCATATACTTTATAAGCAAAAACTTATCAAAGGCAGAGTTAAACTATACAATGAACGAGAAGGAACTCCTAGCTTTCGTGCATTCCTTAAACAAATTCAGACATTATATCACAGGTTATCAAACCTTTGTGCACACTAATCATGCTGCAATTAGATATTTAATGAGAAAACCAGATGTAAATGCTCGCATTATTAGATGTTTTCTTTTACTGCAGCAGTTTGATCTAACCATTATTGATAAGCCTGGTAAAGAAAATGTTGTTATTGACTTTTTGTCTAGAGTAAATTTGCCTGCAGGTGAAGAAGGAATTGTGGATGAACAAATTCCATATGAACATCTATTGGCTATATCAGTACTCTCTCCATGGTTTTCTGATGTAGCAAACTACTTGGTTTCAGCACAGTTCCCACCACACCTATCCTCAAAAGAGAAGAGCAAGATGGTAAGGAAAAACACCCCTTTCACTTGGATTGGAGGAAATCTCTTCAAACTTGGCCCAGATCAGATCTTGAGAAGATGTGTCAAGGAGGAGGAATTCCTTGACATCCTCCTGACCTATCATGATGGCCTTGTGGAGGTCATTTTGCAACAAAAAGAACTGCCTTCAAGATATTGCAAGCAAGCTACTATGGCCCACTCTTCATTAGGATGTGAGGAGATATACAAGCCAGTGTGAACGGTGTCAGAGGATGGGGAAACCTACTCCAAAGGATGACATGCCCATGGAACCTCAAGTGACCTTTGAGCCATTTGAGAAGTGGGGCATGGACTTTGTGGGGCCTATCAGCCCTCCTTCAAAGCAGAAAAAATGCATCATTGTGTGCACCGACTACTTGACAAACTGGGCAGAGACAAAAGCAATCAAAGCAGTGACAAAGGAAAAAGTAGCTAAGTTTTTGAGAGAAAACATATTCTACAAGTTCAAGTATTCGAGAGAGTTGGTCACAGATCAAGGCAGTCAGTTCACTTCCAACCTGATTAAAGACCTACTCACACATCATAAGATCAAGCACAAGACTTCCATCCCTTAGCATCCATAAGCCAATGGGCAAGTGTGGTCACTAACAGAGCATTAGAAGGGATCCTAACCAAGGTAGTGAGCAGCAACAGAAAAGACTAGGCGGACATATTAGTTGAGGCCACTTGGGCCTACAACACCACATGGAAGACCACCACTGGGTTCACACCCTATGAACTGGTCTATGGGAAGAAGGCTTTGCTGTCAATAGAATTTGAGATCAATACACTAAGGATGGCAGCTCAGCTGGACCTAGACCTCAGCCATGCACAGAAGGAGAGATTACTTCAACTCAATGGATTGGATGAATACAGATTGCATGCTCTTCTCCATACAGAGGTAGTTCAACTTCAGAGAAATATATGGCATGAAAAAAATATCAAGGAGAAGCAATTCCAAGAGGGATATTGGGCACTACTCTATGATTCAAGAGACAAGGATTTCAAAGGCAAGATGAGGACAAGATGGTTGGGACCCTACACTATGGAGAAATGCAATGAAAATGGTTCAGTTCTGATCAGAACCATTGATGATGAAGCCATCCCCATGCTTGTCAATGGACATTGGTTGAAGGTCTACAAGAAACCCCTCTCCAAGCGAGAGTTCATCAAGGATTTCAATAAAATAGTGATGGTAGTGGAGCATGTCTTAGCTTCCACTTCACCCACCCACTGAAGAAACGAAGAAAAAATAAGGACTGAAGTGAAAACCTCCATGAGGCACTTGAATCCGATCATTGGGTTGAAAACCTCTTCTGAGGTGGCCCAATGATGTCAAAAAAAAAAAGAGGAAAAGAAGAATAAGATCCCTGGGTGAAAACCTCCCTTGGAGGCTCCCAGGGTAGGCAATTAGGATGAAAACCTCTCTGAGGTGCCCTAGTTGTTTTCAAAAAGAGAGAGAGAGAGAGAGAAAAAGGAGAAAGAAAATGAATTTTTTTGTTGCATTGCAGGTTTGTAGTAGGACTATAGGGAGCAAAAGAAGGTGCCAAGGGGACCCTGGCATTCATACCAACACCCATCTCATCTTCTCCACACCTTCCTCCATCATTTTTGGCATTTCTTTCACCCCACTGTACCTCTTTTTCAAAAACTATGTTTTCTACAAGAGGCTCATGTAGGAATTACAGAGAGCCAAAAGTGGCTATAGAAGGCAGTTTGAGGGACAAAGAAGCTTCATGAAGAACCTATAATCCCTCCTACAATCTTCAGACCTCCTTGCCATCATTTCTAAACCTGCATCACACCCCAAGCATCATTTTTCTTCCTGTCCAAGAAAAACACAAAAAAAACAATTTTTCAGTAAAAAAAAAAAGGACAAAAAAATGAGAGGAAAAAGCACCATCAACCTCACCTGAAGCCTACCTACTACCCCTCCATATTTATCTATACCTTTGGCATCATCCTTGAGCTCCAAGCATGGGAAGAATTTGAAGTTTCAAGGGGAGAAGCAGCTACAAGAGCTCCTGTAGGAATTCTTGTAACAGCTGATCACATAGAAATCCAGCACCAACAGCAAGAGAGTGCAAACATGAAGGTTGAAAAGGAACCTAAAGCTCAGATCCAACTAGAGAAGAACCTACACAAGCACACAACCACACATCTGACAACATGAAAAAAGGGAAATAAAGGCATGCAGTAGAGAAAGCCACAACACCTCACAACAAATACACTCGGATCACAAGTAAGTAACTAAGTCACTCCTCTATTTACATTTGTGTAATTAGAAGTCATGCAAAAGCAACAAGATGGTTGAGGTTGAATGAGCGAAAGGTGGCCAATTAACTTGGCCACCTTCATCTAGTTGACTCCACTCATCTGAGATGTCACTCACACGTGCGCACAATCAACTCTAGCACAAGATGCCAAGGACAGGTAGTGGAGGAAGTGTGAACTACGATGCAATAATGAGGGATGATTACGAGAAGGGGCCATGATGACCAAGTAGGTGAGGACCAATGGTCTGAATGTGGCCAACATATACCTTTCCATCTCAGCACTCATCACTAGAAATATCCATAAAACGGTAATAAGTACTCCTCCCCAAGCATTCTCACCACCGTTTCCTTCATTTTCTCCTCGTAACTCTGCTACAGTAGTCTCCTTGTGCCCCCACAACCTCGTAACCACCATCCTCCATAGATCTCTCCCATATTATTGCTCTTGGCATTTTCTATAGGAAAACTTATAGGTTTTCTACAGGAGCACCTACAGGAAATCTACAGGAGGGACAACAAGCTTCTACAAGAGGGGCAGTGAGTCGTTTTGAAGGGAGAAAACACGATTTTTAGCACGATTTTTGGTCTGAAGAGGTGGGCTCATGCATGCCCCCTATTGAATATCAATATATGAAAGAATTGGTCTTAATTTTACGAGGAAATAAGTCTTTAGGAGAGGATAAAATACATCAAAAAAAAAAAAAAAATTGCTTATTTAAAAAAAAAAAAAACACACAGTCTCCTTTGTTTCTTTGTTTTTCTCAAAATTCTTTGCCTCCACCTCCATATTTGGTTTTCCAAAAGAGTATAGACAATATGGTAGGAGATTTTATCAGAAAGGAGCCCACTAACGCCACTAGGCTCCATGCACATCCTCAAGTGGTGGACATCTTCACAAGGGCAAACTGGATGAATTTCTTTGAGAAATTTCAAGGGTTTGATGAGGAAATTTCCCAAGAGTTTGCTCTCTCTCTGGTCCCTCACACAAGAAATCATGCCATTATCACCATTAGAGGTCTTTCCATGGAGATAACCCCTGAATTTATCATTAGAGTCACTACCCTTCCTCTTGGGCTACCTTGAAGTAAAGATGAGAAACCAATTGGCCAAGCTACCAAGAAGAACTTTTTCCAAAATAATGAAACCCCTATTGTAGATAAAAATGGCATTAGAATGGTTAGCATACCATATCCCTGGGATTAGGTTAGCTATCAAATAATCAAATACATTTCCTGTGAGGGGAGCTACAACATTGTTTATGGTTATCACTTTATAATCCTCCAAGAATCAAGGTATGGCATGGACACTCTAGCACCTCAAAAGCTCAGTATCCCTTACTTCCTCCTGTAGTCCCTCATTGACTCTAGCACCAAGGCACAAGCGGGAAATTTAGAGTAGCTAGCTCACCATGACTTAATCAAAATCCTAGTAGAGGAAGCCCTCCATACCTTTACACTCCCTATAGCATGGGAAGTTTTCCGAAACATGACAGCTAAGGATGACATAAAGGCCTTAACCTATGATGTCAGCCCTACTAGCAGTGAGTAGGAAGAACAACAAGGGGGAGAAGGTGGAGCTAGGCGTGAAATACCAGAACAAGAAAGGAAGGAGGAAGGAACTGAAATAAAGGAGGAGAGAGCTGAATAAACAGAGAAGGAAGAGATAGAAAAAGAGACAGAAGAAGGAGAAAAAGAGGCAGAAAAGGAAGAACAAGGAGAAGAGTCCCCTGAGACTTTGGAAAGGGAGGCAATAGTTTCCCTCACTGCCCTCAGTACACCAATCAAGCCAAATCAAAAGAGGAAAAGACAAACCTCCATGTATTTCAGGGTTAGGAAGAGCACGAGAATTAAAACAGGCAAACCTTAGCCCTCTTCAAAAGTGCCAATTACCATTGAAGATTCACCCTCTGCCAAAGGGAAAGAATCTCCTTCCAAGAAACCTATAACATATGAAAGGGGGACTCCTAGATCTTCCACATGGAAGGAAAAGGTAGTACTACAGGACCCAAAAACAGTCATACATGAGGCTCAAACAGTTCTACAGGAGACACTATTAAAACTACAGGAGACCCAAAAACTTGAGAAAAGGATAGAAGGACAGCCATAGGTGAAGGAGGAAGCACAAGAGATACAAGAACCTGATCCCCAGCCTAGTCTTGCCTCCTATTACAATCTACTTGAGAGAGGAAGGATAATCCCACAGAAATTTGCAATTCCACTATTTTTTGAATTAGAGAAAGAAAGAGTGAGAAAACATAGGTGGATGCAGATAGCCAAATCCAAAGGAGTTGAGGATGTTGGCCATATGGAAAAAAATCTCAAGGAAATGGGCAGAGAGTTGAGTGCTCTCAGAGACAGGGAAGCAATTACAAGAAGCCACCTTGAAAGTGAAAATGAATTGCTAAGAAGGCAACTGCAAAACAAAGAGACCCAACTAGCATGCATGGCCAACTTATCCATGGAGGCACTGCAATGCAGAACACTAGCCAAATCCTATGGCCTCTATCTAAAGGACCAATGGTTACAATTCCAAATAAAGACTTTGGCACAAAGAGGCACAATGGCTTTCCAAGACTACAGGAAGTTCATCAATTTGTGTGACCAAAGCACCTTAGAGGATAAAGAAAAGATGATAGAATTCTACTTACACAACATGGCCCTCATAGACATGAATGTGTGGGATCCCAATGCCAAGCTATGGGTTTACAATTAATGGCCATGGACTCATGGATGAACCATGAAGAATTGAGGGTAGAAGAAATAAAAATATTGATGATAAAGGAGAAGAATGAGCCATTAATGATAAGAGCTGAGCCATCAGATCTTACGGCATTCATCAGCACACACAACCTGCTTTCCAATGACCCTCAGATTACCCCTAGATATCTCACCAATCAGGAAAAAGCCATTGCACACTTTGAGGATATGCAAAGGCTACTTGGGGTTGACTGTGTGCATGCATGCATGAGGAGATGGAACATCTTACCACACATTTTGCAGATCAGGGAACATCATTCCCCCATGAGGCTGAAGGAGTCATTGAAAAGAGTGCCAATGTACAAGCGCTCCATGCAGAGGCTGAAGGTCAACTGTATTTGCCTCAAAGTGAGTCCCCCACTACCGTTAGGCATGCTGGAAGGGAGAAGAGAAGAAGAAGAGGAGGAGCAGTGGAAGGACACAGACAGGAAAGCAGGATTCTATGGCAAAGAAGAGAAAACCATATCAGAAGCCTGGGATGCTAGGGAGGCCACCAGGGCCATAAAAGATTAGGAGATTGACTAGTTTCCTCAGAGGATGAGCAACACCTTCAATAGGGGGTGATGATGAGCCTCATAAATGGGTAATTATATGGGCTCATTTTACCTCCTAACCTAGTCAAATAAACCATTCTCTTAGCTTATTGTATGATTTTCTAATTATATTTATGCTTATAGAATGAGTTGAGTTAGTTATTGTGCCATGTCGTCTAACATTTATTTAACGCAAATTATTGATGGATTTTGAGGTCAAAGTCAAGGATCCAGTGGACAAATGGTAGCAATAACTTGAAGTGGATAGAGGAGAATACTTATAGGAGGGAATCCCCATCATTCATTACTCCTCACTTTGAATTCCCCTTCATTCATCTCGGAGTACAAGCAACCGAATCATACACTAGAAGGCAGTCGAGCGAGTGGAGGATGACTGATGATTATGTCGAGTTTTGGGAGTCAAGCCTCCCTGATTTTAAGGAAGTTGTTGGTAGCTTCATTTTTGTAAGTAGAGAGGCCTAGGGCCTCACTAGGGTCAAATTTTTGCTTATGTAAACTCTGCTCAAATTTCGAGCTTATTATTTTTGTGACAATTTCATGTAATCATGCTATTGTTTAGAAAATAAAGATGGAATCCTTTTTGAGATGGCACTGAGTTACTTCAGAGGGCTGAAGCCCTTGCGTTAGGGCCCAATCCAAGTAGCCAAGCTCCTGTTTACTTGTATTTGTATGCCTTGTTTCAATTTGTAGATTAGTTTGCTATTAGATGTATTTCTCTTATGGTTAAGAATAGGTTGCTTTTGATGATTTAATAGTTTGCTTCCATTTGTGCTTTTTGTAGCAGGTTAAGTAGTGATAAAGAGAATATTCAAAAGGCTAGCAATAGTGCCTTGGCCTCTCTTCCTCCCTCTAGGACCATGATTTGAGGCAAAGACTCACTTGCTACCCCAAAAACACGATTTTCCTCCTTCATAGGACTTCTAGTGTTTGTAGATTTTTAATAGTCTAGCTTTGCTTTGCTTTAGATCTTCTTCATCATGCTCACCTCTGATTTACAATAGTATTCTTTCATGATTTCCTTTCCTACATCATTTCTAAGCATTTCCTTTCATAGATCATATTTTAGACCATTTTTATGCAAAACTCTATTTTTCCTAAATGCATTCATTTCACTTGTTGCTTGATTTCCTTGGTTGACTGTCAGTTTCTATGCAACAAATCTCTTCCAGCAGTAGACCGGCTTATCATCAATCACACCCTCCATCTAATCCATGCCCTATAGGTCTCCCAAATCTCACCTCAATTTTGCCCTAGTTTCCTGCATTTTTCCATAGAACTTCTTCCTCTCTCCTTGAACAAACCCAATCATCTTTCTCTCTCCTGGTGATTCATGGTAGACCTTAGGCACCCTAACACCTCATTCCAACCTCCATCCACCTTTTTCACCCACTCTCACACCCTCAAAATAGTGAAAACTGCTCTCAGCCTCCTCCTGTAGACCTCATATAGTTTCCCTGTTTTCCTCCTTTAGATTTCCTGTGTCCTCCTGTAGATTTTCATGTAGGCTTTCTTTTGAAGGCCGAGTGTGGGAAAAGCCTCCAGAAGGCCACCTGAGACCTTCTAGGACCCACACACACCATCCTACATCCTATCAAGTCCCAAAGCCACCCTTCAACACCACCTATTCGCTGCCACACTCACACATAATAAATTACATACATGTCAAATTCACATAAAAATACATAAAAATCCAAAAATATGTTTTTGGCTTATTTACTTCCAGAAATAGCATAGTTAGATTTTTTTTACTTACTTGAGTAGGTAATGGCATTCTTCTCGTGGTTTTCATAGTGCTTTCTGCAAAAGTAGAATTAGTTGGTTAATTAGGGTTTACTAGGTTTGCTTTACATTTCAGTCTTTCTCCTTTCTGCAGTTAGAATAGCATCTGTTGAGTAATATTTCTTTCCTTTCATCACATATAGAGCTTCTTCTGGAATCCATAGAAGTTGGCTTAAGCTCCTAGTGATTTTGTGTCGGCTAACCAAGTGACAACCTACAACGAGAACTAGTACTTGTGCATATAGCACCAACGCTTCCAAGTTTGTTACGAACTACCGGGTTAATAAGAGTAAAGTAGGAAGCCCAGGATTTGTAGCATTATTGTTGCAATACTGGTGCCCACTAGCTAGCTAATAAGACCACTCATCACAGCAGTTCCTTAGGAAAGGGTAAGAAACCAAGTGAAAGTGTATGATCGTCCAAGCAGATGGTTCTAATGGAAAGAGAAAACCAAGGTTCATCGTACAAAATCAAGATGATAAAAATGGAAATCATGAGCGATAAAATGGGAATGGTTTCGTTTTTATAGAAGCTTGAAACATGGGGAACTATGCTTGAAATTGGTTTCATTTTTACACAAGCTTGAAACATGGGAAACTATGCTTGAAATTGGTTTCATTTTTATACAATATTAAAACATGGGAAACTATGCTTGAAATACATTTTCATGCCCCCATCATAATGACTCAATTCAGGGTACATGACCCCCAAGCATCATTCATGTAAGTAGATTGTTGTGTATTAACAGGTGGATGGAATGAAGGTTCATTTACGAGATCAAGTGAAAGACTCAACTAGGAATTTATGAGATCTAATCAAATACTTGAATTGAAACGTGTTATAGCATCATTCAACACTCCTTTAGTTTTGATGCTCTGATATGGCCTTGGGAAACCCTTTTTCTTACATACTTGATCATTTATTAAAAAACAATATTTTGAATTCCATACATGATCTTCCCTTTTAAAAGCGCATACACATGTGGGTACCATAATACATAACTCGTGTATAAGATACAAAATATGAAAAAAAATATATATATCCTATTTTTTTGGTGGGGTTTACGGGTTTCACGGAAAGCCCACATACATGAGCCCATGGCCTAACTAAATCAATTGATTTCTAGTGGTATTTATACACCTCATGGGAAGGCCTAATGATAGGGGGTGATAGGATATTGACATTATAGTTCTTTTTGTCCCCAAATCAAGTATGATTTTCCATGTGCTTCCTGCACTCCCAGTCATAGGAAACCCTTGTTTCCTTGCTTATATGCTCATCCTTGACTATATGGAATCCTATTGAACATGCTTGAGAGGTGACCTTTGAGGCTTGGGTTGGACCACGGGGGCTTCACTCATTGAAGCTCTGACATAGCATGTGAATTTGTGGCATACTAAACAATACCCTTAATTTCACTACATATTGAAAAATACCTCTAAAAATCACATTATTTAACCCCCTACCAATATAAATCCAATACACCTTCCCAATTTATAAAACCCCTATTCACTAAAAAATGTATGTATCCATTTTTTCATTCACATTTTTTATACCCTTTTATTTTTATATCCCTGGTATAGTGACATGATGCATCTCTTACGACCCCACATACATTCTACAATGCACCTTTCTTCTTTTGATATACATTGTAAATGCATATTAGTTGCACCATTCTTCTTTTAATATATATTGTAAATGCATATTAATTCTCCCATAATGCAAGTGTTAGGTCCCTAACTACTAGTGTAACCCCTTATTGTTATTAGTACAACCCCCTTATTATATTGTTGTGCCCATGTAGTCCCCATATTGTTATTATTATGCTCCATAGAAGCCCATTATTGTTATTATTGTGCCCTTACATTATTATTGTTATGTCGGCACTAATTATATTAGGACTCCTCGGACTCTTATATATAGAAAGGATGTCTTGTCATTTGTATCATCCAAGAATTGTTCATTTGTGTAATGTAAAGGAGGTTTCCCCATAGAAGACGCTTAATTCTAAGGTGTTATTATTATTTTTCTATCTCTTTGTGAGTTGGTTTCATAACATTTGGTATCAGAGCTCTAGATTCTATGGTTTTTCTGCTCCAAACAGATAATCATGGCATTTTCACTATAAAGTTTCAGAAGCTAAACAAAAAACCCATTTGAAAAGAAATCGGTTTGAGCCTCTGGTCCGAATTGTAGATTATGTATCACTATATTTTTGGAGATATGATCTGAGGAAGTTAGGGTTTTTAAAAGCTCCATAATTTCATCTCAACTAGGTCATCGTGACATTTTCACTATAATTGTTTTCCTACGAAGGTTCAAATTCTGAAATTAAAACCCATTTGAGTTGAAATCTTGGTGAATCTCTCGTATGATCTTAAAATCTTGTATCACTATATTTTCGGATATATAACCTGAGGAAGTTAGGGTTTTTGTAGAATCATGAATTACATTATAAATAGGTGACCTTGGGAAAATCGTCATAAATTTCATTTTGAGCATCAGATTGAAATTTCATAAGAATTTACAGAAATAGGATGGCCTGTAGTTTTGTTTGTATCAGTTTCAGGTCCTAAGGTTCAAACAATGACATGTGGCTCTTCATACAAGTTCGCTCTACTGAACTAGTCTATAATCAGGTCATCATGGGAGATCTGACATAACTCTTCCTTGCAGAATCCAATCTTGATCAGACTTGTGGGGTTAGAAAGAGGACTTAGAGGGATACTTCAAAGTGCAACTTTAGAACTTGGAAATATGAAATTATAGAGTTACAACCGTTTCAAGATCGAGCTCCTAAAATCAAGAAAAGGCAATATGAAGAAGTTTTATGGAAAGGATCCGGTAAATTCGATACTATAGATGGAGCAATATTTTGATCTACATGAGGTGCCCTATTACAAAAGGTACGTATTGCATCTTCATATTTAGAACCAGATCAATTTTTATGGTAGAAATGGCTTTGCTCTCGTAAACTACTTGTTACGTGGTCAATTTTCATGGAGGAAATGATAGCACATTACGAGGATACAAAGAGAAACACCTTCTTTAGCCAATTGATAAATCTCAAACAAAAGTGTTCAATGGAAGAGCACATTGAGGACTTTCAAAAATTGAATATAAGGGAAAATGATATTTCAGAGAAGAAAATTATTGATGTCTTTGTAGGGACTTTCAAGGATAACATTCAACTTCAGGTTCATCTTTGGGAACTTGATTCATTGGAGAATGCATTCAGGTTAGCAAGAAAAGTGGAAAGCAAAATTATGGCAACAAGGAAGTATACCGCTCAAAACTATAAATATGGAAGTGTTGTTTCTCCTAGCCTTCCACAACCTATAAGGTTGACACCACAACAACTGATAGAAAAAAGAGCAAAAGGGATTTGTTACAATTGTGATAATAAATACATTAAAGGTCACAAGTGTGTTGAGAAGAAACTATTTTACATAGATGGCGAAGAGGAAGAAGAAAAGGATCAAGAAACGTCAAAATAAGAGGATATAAACCATGAACCATCCCTACAGAATGAAGAAATGAATCTGACCATATCTTGTAAGGCATTGGCAAGAATTATCACTCCTCAAACTTTCAAGATAGAAGGGCATATCAAGAAGAAAAACGTTCAATAAGTTTAAGATCACATCGAGAAAGAAGAAATGAATCTGACCATATCTTGTAATGAATTGGCTGGAATTACCACTCCTCAAACTCTTAAGATAGAAGGACATATCAAGAAGAAAAAGATTCAAGAAGTGAAAAATCACATCAAGAAAGAAGAAATGAATCCGACCATATCTTGTAATGCATTGGACAGAATTACCACTGCTCAAACTATGAAGATAGAAGGAAATATCAAGAATAAAAATGTTCAAGAAGTGAAAGATCACTTTGAGCATCAAGAAATGAATCTAACCATATCTTGTAATGCATTGGAAGAAATTACCACTCCTCAAACTCTCAAGATAGAAGTACGTATCAAGAAGAAAAAGATTCAAGCAATGAAAGATCACATCGAGCATCAACCACAAGTTCTCCAACTTTTAAAGGATAATGCCACTTTGGTGTAGAATCAAATGAAACAACAGGTAGATCAACATCGCAATGAAAGAAGTTGTGATGTAGGCGATTGGGTATTTTTGTGACTAAATCTCAAGAAATATATTTATGAGAAGGAAATGTTGGCAATACTACATGCACTTAAGAAATGGCGACCTTACCTAATGGGAAGACACTTCAAGGTAAAAATGGATCATGATAGTCTTAAATACTTTTTAGAAAAAATATTATCTTTAGAATAATAGAAAAAATGGGTCACAAATATGTTGGGTTATTACTTTGAAATCATCTATAAAAAAGGGAAGCAAAATGTTGTTGCAGATGCACTCTCAAGAAAGGATGAGGACATGGAAGCATTGTTTTGTGCTATTTCTATTATCCAACCAGATTGGATAAATGAACAAGGGATGAATGGAAGGACAAAGAAGTGTGGCCACTCATTCAAAATTTCCAGAAGATCCCAGCTCAAACAATATTGCTAGAACTTGATGAGGAAGGAAAAATCATATTGGAACTTGGAGTAGTGACAGAAACAAGAACCTGACAACTATGAAATTAACCAATTTCAAAGTATCTCATCAAGAGGAAGAACTTACCCGTTGAATATTCCACATGGGAGGACAAGAATTTTATACAGTAGCATCAAGAACTACTCAAGCATTGAGGACAACACCTTTTGAAGGAGAGGGGCATGTTAGGTCTCTATACTACTAGTGTAACCCCTTATTGTTATTAGTACAACCTCCTTATTATATTGGTGTGCCCATGTCGTCCCCATATTGTTATTATTGTGCCCCATAGAAGCCCATTATTGTTATTATTGTGCCATTACATTATTATTGTTATGTCGGCTCTGATTATATTATGACCCCTTAGACTCCTATATATAGAAAGTAGGTCTTGTCATTTATATCATCCAAGAATTGTTCATTTGTGTAATGTAAAGGAGGGTTCCCCCTCGAAGAGGCTTAATTCTAAGGTGTTTATATTTCTTTTCTATCTCTTTGTGAGTTGGTTTCATAACAACAAGTACTTAACCCACACTCAAGCAAATCTCACTATGAATTGTGGCATTTAATGGTCTAAGGCACACAAAGATCAACCATGTTTTAGGAAGATTTATTATGTGCATGTATATAAATTACATATAAATTGATCTATATGATTATGAAAAATCAATTGATGGATCTATCTCAAATCAAGGGTGCAATCCTAGCCTAAACATGCTTAGAAGAAGAGGATGGATAAGTCCCAACACATGCGCTCTTAAGGGAATAACATGAAAGCATGAAATCACCTTTTGATTCACTTCCATCTCACCAATTAGATATGGACTATCACTGATAGAATATGTAAAATGAAATAACTGATTGGAGATAACACAAAGGAATTAAATGAATGGACTAAAACAAGAACATAAGACAAAAGTTTGGTAGTAGAGGTGATCTTCTCAATTTGACTAGCTCAAAAGACGGGTGTATTCCAAAATACACCTCCAAATGTATACAATATTTTCTACATGTTGAAGGCAAGCATTACCTTATCATGCACCACACTAAAGAGAAGGATTCCTAACACTCTCATACCTTTGAAATACAATTCTAATGTTTCTAGAGGATATTTGGATTATCCAATTTTAAGGTCACAACCAAGGCAGACACCACATTGGTGTATGAGCCCCCCTTACTTGTGGGACAAGGGACTTGTTGTAACATATTTCAGTACACTTAAAATTAATTTTTAGTGGAATTTATTGGTTTTTCCTAGCCCATTATTTTGAATCAATTATAAGATTATTGTTTGTAAATGATGATATTTTAATCAAAGTTTTAATGAATGTAAAATCTATAGAAATATTATATAAATTTGTATAAATTTTATTTATTTATTATTAAAACTTTTTGTTAAAATTATTAGACCAAACATCCAATCTCCAAGTTATATGCCGAAGTTCATTATTCATTGTGAAACACATTAAATAATATCCTAAGTACATGGGATACGTATCGATCACTTTTCAATGGTAAAAAATTAGCGCATAAAGACCAAAGGTTGTAATTTCATTTCGGACCCCCCCAAGGTCATCTGAGATTTAACAGTAGGGGGGTCCAAAATATTATTATTCCAAAACCATTTTGATACTACGTGGCATAAGTGGGAGGATTTCGGACCCCCCAGATCCAAAACCATTTATCGTTTGAGATCCCCTCCAAAATCTGTTGGTGGTTTCAATAACAGCGCAGTGTTAAAGTCACAATATGATCCTATGTGGTCATGATTCATATGCACAACATCTATCTTCGCCACGAGAATGACAGACACACAAACTAATGGAGCCTGGAAGCCTTTCAATTCCTGCAGGCACTAGCCCTCTACTGCTCATCCTTGCAATCCACCATGATTCATCGTTGCAGGGAAATGATGTAAAGGAATTTAGACCATCACGATTTGGTGTGGGAACTACAAAATCTGTAGAGTATCCATTCGCATTCATGTCATTTGAAATTGGTCTAAGATATTACCCAGGAGGTAGATATTGTTGTTTCTATGGCAGGTATGGCTAATTTGGTTCATGGTGACTGTCTGGAGCCTGCAATTGTGGTGATTGATGATGGCATAAATCCATCAGAGGATCACAATAACAAAAGAGGTTACCAATTATATTTTGACAATATCAATATGCAGGTGGAGGCATTGAAGTGGATAAAGGATGAAGAATCAAAATGTTTTTTGAGAAATAAGATTGTGTTTTATTTCAATGTAGTTGTTCACATCAAGGAATCAATGGTTGATGTTTCATCTTGCGATATAGCTTTGGCTGTAGAGGAAGATCTGGAACATATATATGAGAGTGGTCATGTCTTCTTGAGGGTTATGAAACTTGTTATAGCCCAGATAGTAGTGAAGGGTTGGTCCCCTGTAGATTTTGAACATGTTTCTATGAAGGTTGATATCCTTCGCTTGAATTTGGTTTTTGTTGTTAAAGCAGGATGCATTGATTTGCAGGGCACAAATCTTGAACTTGTATCTCTAGATGAATCTACATTGAATGATAATGTCAAGAAGTGGATTTGCAGCAACACTGCAAAAATTTCTGGCAATAATGATATATAAAGGTTGCAACAGGAGGCAATTTTAGCCCTACCAGAATTGAAGCAGGGGCTCTCTATGTGTGGTTGTAAATGTTAGACATAAGTTATCATTTTACATAGACAACATTAGCAAGAAATATTTTCCTAGTTACTAAAAAGAACAGTAATTAAAGTCATTATTAAGGAGAACTAAATGATAAAAAACAAAAAAACACTCACTTATTATTAAATAATAAAGATACACTCACTTATTAATTGTAACATAACGAAAAATAATTAACAAGTTAACAAATGTGCAATACAACCATATCCAGTATTTCTCATTACATATTGTAGACTGACCTCAACAATACATAGTTGCATGTAGACTATGAAGAAAATCATGTCTCGAAAGCCTTCACAGGAAAAAGCTTTCAGAAATCTTAGGATTTGTTTTTTTTTTTTTTTGCACTAGTAAGGTATACTTAGACTAATATAAATATACATAAAACAATATACTAAATTATGAAACTATGATATTCTTACAGTTAACAGAAAATGCAAGTGGGTGACCTTATAGTAGAATTCAAGCACTGATGTAGCAACACAATGAACAATGATACAAGGATTTTTCATAAAAATTGTGCCACCTACAATTTCTGCTGTAGTGTAAGAGCCATGAGAAGAATCAAGCTCTTGGACTAGCCAAGAAAAATTACTTTAAACACTATGGTGTAAACAAAAATCATACTCTCAAGACTCAAAACACAAACTAAATAAAAGCAACATGAAATAACATGAAAAAACATAGTCTCCACTATAAATAAGACTAAATTTGTATATCTACCCCATGCTGAAGAAAAAAATTTCTTCATCTGACCATATTGCACTTGAAAGTTCCCTACTATATAGCATGAAGTCAAAATATCTAGGTTTTGCACCATCAAAAACCAAATTCCAAATTTCCAACTATTCCACAGTTTAAATCTAAACAACGAATATATGCCAAGGCCTAAAAATATTATGATATATCTTTTAAAAAACATATCCATCAAACAATTGTTTATGGGATGATGATACAACCAAGAGTAGATTTGTACATCCAACTCTAGAAATGTCCACTTCTACAAACTCAAATCTTGCATGTTTAGGATCGTGCTTCATGCTAGAATAAATTGAATCTATGAAACAACTCCATAGACCTACAGCTAAGTCAACTTGTTAAGCACTGGTCAGGAAAAGATTTGTAAAAGCACTACAGAATACCTATGACTACTGTGAAAAACCTATGACCACAGTTAAGACACATTACAAAGGCTGGTGTTAGAATATTCATCTATTAGTTGAAAAGTACATATCATACAATTCACAGTCTACCATGCCCTCCTAAATTGAATCGATCTTTTTCTTATCAATGTGCACTCAGGTAGAAGCTAGATCCTTCTTCTTATTAAATGTTGATGCACCAACTCCTATAGCTTTTGTTGAAGTGGCATTTGTGCTTGGATCTTGAATATTATTCTCATATTTGTTTGGCATGGTAGAAGTGGGGTATGAGAGGTCACAACGATATTCTTGGGTCTTCATTTAAAGCAATGGACTCTAAAATTTCCACTTTACTCTTCAGTTTGGGCTTCAAAGCATGAATTCTTGTATAGAGCATGCAAAATAAACCCATATCAATATATTTTGTTTATAACATAAGCACATCATACCTCTTGTAACACAATCACATCATACCCGTAAATAAGCTAAATTGATAAGTGGTTGAACACATACAAGAAGAATGTGTCACGGTCCAAGGGTTAGATTCAAATCCTTCTTCAAACTATTGACACATATCTCTCCATTGCTTGCAATATTATGGTGGAATATTTTTGTCAAAAAACACTATGTAGTCCAAGCCAATCATTACTATTGAAATACGCCAAATTTTATTTCTCATTTTTTACAAGTCATGCATCGCCTTATATACTTGATGATATAGATAAGCAATAAGTAGAGAAACAAAAAGATTGTCTTATAGGAAACTAAACATATAAATAAAACATAATATCCATTTAAGAGAATGTAAATTAGATGAAGCATCATTATAAGGATCAAAAATTACCTCTAGGAGGAGTGTTTGGAAAATTAGGAGTTAGAATCAGTTTCATTTGAAAAACACGAAATTCATATGGAGTGCCAGCTACAGGAAAAAACATCAATAAAAGTAAATATAGCTCATGTTCCAAAAATCTAGTAATAACCATGCAAAATAATGTATTCAGATGTTTCAGTAAATGCAATATGAAAAAATAATCCCTTTCTCAAGCATAAAACATCCAAAATATGTTACATTGTTCTGGATTATTCTTTTAGAATGTACCCAGTTCCTTAATGTCCACAACTATGATTGAAAAAGTTGTCATCATTCACCACCACTTTTATACCTCCATGAGGTGATTCATTAAGACTCTTCATCTCCTTTGAAATTTCATTTATCACCACGGGTGGGAGGTTCTCATTTTTAGCCTGTAACACAAGATATATATGTATTTATGTATGAAGATCCACTTCATAATGGAAAGCATCACAGAAATATATGCCTGACAAAATCATATTAGCTGATCATGAGAAACTCGAAATATAACAACCTACATGCAAATAATCAACTTTTTCTAATGCTCTATCTATGTGTAAAAATAATTAGCCTTCTCTAATTCTCTATCTCTACATGAACATAGTCAACTTTTCTAGTGCTCTATCTCCGCACGAAAATTTTATATGAATTAAGTTAAAAAATGCTCAAACGGAAATAATAAATTCTCAAAATGGCAACCGAATTGGACTTGAATTCCAATGGTTATAGCACTATATCCTCCATGGAAAGGGGTCTTAATGTGAGTGGTTTTGGGTGAATTAGATGAGCATTATATATCAACGTAGCTTTGAATTTGGTAGAAATGAGTAAGCTGTAATTGCATTAATGAATGAGATTCAAAGCCAATGGCCATTAACTTATGGATTTTTACATTGCTAGGAGATGATAGATGTTATACACAAAAGGAAATGGACTACAGAGAACCCTTACTACCGAGCACATAATGACTTATGAAATTAACCCCGTAGATGAGCTCAACAATGGAATTTCCCAGTAGAATTGTGAGACCAGTGACAAATTTAAATAGAACAACATCCATCTCTCCTCAAGTATTCTTCAATGCACATTTAATAAGCTTGAGGACAAAGGAATGCCTTCTTCTATGTGATATTTGGAAATTTTGTTGCTTTATCCCCTTTTGAAGTGTCATACTTGTTTTTGTATGTAGTATTAATTTGAAGCCTTCAAGTAGATCTAAGCAGCAAATGATCTAGGGGCTTAATTTAGAACATGAAATATTTTTTATTAGAACTTTGATGTTGAGTAAATGGTTGTTGGGAACGGGATCCCCCAAAGGACAGTTTTGGGGCTAAAAGCCCATGTTTTTGTCAAATTTTGTAATAAACTTGTGAAGACTCCACATTTTGTGGTCGTGGAGCGTGAAGGTGTCATAAGTCATAAAGGGTTGTCTGCCCTTAGTTTTGTAAAGAAAAGTCGGCTATAAAATACCTACCCATGGTCCATGGACCATGGGATTGCATAAAAAGAGCTAAGCTCTAAGTAGTTTTAGGGGAATGTAATCAAGAAAATAGTCGTAGCTCTAAAATAAGAAGTCTAAGATTTGGGTTGTAGCATAGGTAGAGGCTCTACAGCTGAGTGCGCAGAGGCCTATGGTGGAAGTCTAAAGCTAAGTGCACGGATCCCAGCAGATGTGTGTGTAGGGTGGATAGAGTCTATAATCGCTTGAAGATATCAATAAAGAGAAGTATTCTGAAAATTCCATGTCTTTGTTCCGATTAATGCATCTTGTCATAGTATGTATGAATTTACTTTATAATGCTTATGTGATGTGTGAATGTATATAATTATGTTGGATAACTGAACACAAATAAAAATATCTTCTTACGCAATTCTCACTCTGATTATCTAATAAGATAAGTAACATGCTTAGACAAGTTTGAAAATCTGCACGGTACGCTGCACTAGCAGCACGAAAGTATCTGAATCGAAGGTTGCGCGAAGGTCAGTTATACCCTTTCACGGAGGTATTGAAGAGAAGAATAAAGGGTTAGGTAGACAGAGCCCTAGAACTAAGTGACCTATGTGAAGGCAGGAATAGAAGGAATAAAATGACATCACGACCATCTCAGGGTGCGAAAACTTGGTTCCAGCATCCCCCCACACTGCATCACGTGAGATTTCGGTCCGCGCTCTATGGACTAATGCTAAAAGGGCCAATAGTGTAGGGATTTGTTTGGCTAAATAACGTTGAACCTGGGTCAGGCCCCAACAAGCCAACAAATGGTTCTGTTGCCGAGATCAGAATTTGCATAAGAGATGTGTGATGTCATATCACTGCAATCCAACTAAGAAAGAGATCAGAGATTGGTTGGATAGGAAGATCCACGAATTCTCGGTGCAGGAGAACAGAAACCCATGACTAACAAAGGAATAGTGGCTAGATAGGTACCTGTATAAAGATATCCATGAGATCTTTTTCTGCTCCTTTCCAATTCAGCTATATGAGTGGATCGTGAAGCTAGAAGATAGCCAAGGAAGGTGGAAACTTGACGGTCCTATTGTTTGGACCTTGAGCTAGTACAGAATTAGAAGCATTTGAGGACAAGATCACCCACGCTATTGATCATTGGCTTGATCACGTCATAGGAGGATTTGTGATTGAATTCGCAATCAACACCTCAGTTAGCGACAACGAGGTAGAGTGGTGCTTTTTCATAGGATCATGAGGTAAGTAATTGAAATGTTTGAATACCTGGATTAAAATGCTATTGTATGAAAAATGGGTTATGCATCTATCTTGATGTTTGGAGCTACGCAGAGTGGAAAAACTTACAGGAATGAAGGAAAAAAGGGTCTTTAATATAGCCCATTGATTTCACCTCTGCAAGGTGATGAAGAAGTGATAGTGTAGGTTTCTTGAAGTTCTATTCAGTTAATAAGATAAGGATTCCCACGATTTCCACCTCCATCCACACCACCTCCAACTTCACCACCATCACCTACAACTTCACCTGTACCACTTCCACCTCGATCGCAATTCAATATGACAAGTTGAGTGAAGTTGCCTTTGTTTAAAGGCTTGGTGAATGAGGAACCATACTAATTTTGGTTCGTTGTAAAGTTGTATGGGAAGCGCAGGGCGTTACAGATGATAAAATGAAGAAGGTGACATTGGTTAGAGCTCTACAGGATCACATGCTAACCTGGTACATCAAGTACTCTAATGATAACCAGAATGTTGGAGTGGCAAACATCGAGACTACCTTGAACAAAGAATTCAATAGGCTTAAATCTAAAGCACAGTCTATTATGGGGTTCAACGAAATTGTGATGCATCTAGGCGAGACACATTGGGAATTAGATCAAAGATTGAAATGTAAGATCCACAAAGCTAATATGAATTTAATAGACAGACAACATCGCGAATGGTTTGTGGCTTCGCTCCTACACACCTAAGGGTCGCATCGTCAGAACAAAAGATAACAAATTAGGCGGAGGTCTTGGAGATTGCAATGGGACTGCATGAAACCCCGATGCAAGATCCAAATCTGGGGGTTCAATAGATCCATGCACAGTTGAAAATATTTTCCTTGAGATGCAAAGTTTTAAGCAGGAAAAAACAGTCCGACCAAAGGTGCACAAAGAGGTATAGTGTATGAAATGCAAGAGTTAGGGGCATGATAAAGACCATTGTTTAGTATTTGTGAACTATATCGCAGGAGGAGGACTGAGGCCTTTGAGGCCGGAAGCTAAAGCAGGACCGAGCCCGGGGCCTGCATTGTGGAGCACTATATGTCAGGTAGCAGGAAAGCATGCCATGAAAGTTTGTACAGACACTGCAACAACTCTTTTGCAACTTCTGCAGGTCGGTAAGGCATGATGAGTGTAACTCTAGAAGTTACAAATTGACGATGGATAGAACGGTTGTTTATAGGGTCCAGGCCAAAAATCGGCCCCCTGACTAGAGCACGAGCATGGTGCGAATAGGATTTCAAAGGCGTAGATGAGGCCAAGGTAAAGGAAGACCTAGCAAAGGTTGGGGATAGTTGATCTGCTACAGTTGCGGGGGGTCAGGACATTATGTCTGGGATTGCACTAATCCAACACTTGTTTGATCATGAAACAGAAGACTGTCCTACGCTGATAGCTAGGATACGTGACAAATGGGCGCTACCACCTCTGCCAACTCAGAACCTATAGATTATGAGGTCTGAGCCACGTGAAGAGGATTTGAATGTTAATATAGTGCTCCAAAGTGGAATCACAATAGGATATGACAAGGGGAAACAACTGGAAGACAGTACATGGGTTCACAAAGCTCTGGCAAAGGAGACTAAGTACGATTTGGAGCACGCACGTGAAACATTCATGGAGGCAAAGAAGAGCTTCACTGAGACCTCCACCTGAGAAAGAAAGGATAAGCCTAATTAGAAGATGGATCCTTCTATGCATACAACCTTCTTGGATACTTGCATGAAGCTACTACGTGATAGCAAGGTTATGAAGGGGCTACAACAGCTCATAAATAGATGTGTCAGAAACACTCCAGCTGAGCTGCGCGTAGTATGAAAGCTTGGTAAGCCTAAAACAAGGACTAGACGGGAGATGAGATTGACCATGCAGATAGCAGAGTATGAAATAGATCAGGTTATTTTGGACCTGGGGTCAGATGCGAACGTCCTACCGAAGTGTTAGTGTTAGTATCTTCATCCCTCCATTAGTAATCAAAATTCTCTTGTTGCATACATTTTTAGGTGTCCCATCTGATAAGTTGCATTCCATTAGGTCATGGATCATCTGATGGTAGCAGTGCTTTATCAAATTCCCTCATGATATTTACCTACTGGCCTATTTTCATATATTCAGGTCATTTACATTCATCTTTTGTCTTTACATTTGCAAAAGTCATTTTTAGGGTTTTAGGTCTCATTAGGTCTAGGGTTTGTCCTCATAGTCTTGTAAAAGCTCAATAATGGTTAGCAGGCACATGAGGAAGTCTAATAAGGTCTCAGCATTAAAAATTTCAATAATGACATTCTCAGTAATTGATTTTTCCTCAAAACCCTGTTTTGAGGAGAAAACAAAGTTTTTATGTTTTATGTATAAAATTTCATGTAATTTTATTTTCCTATATGTAATAAGTCTGGAAATGCAGCGTTGGTCACCTTCCCAAAGCTCCTACACTCCAGATCCTACAAGAGAGACAAGAAATTCAAAGCATTAGTCCATCAAAGTCAAAAAGAGAGCCAAACTACAAAATAGAGTTTTAAAAACCAAAGTGAAAAGTAAACATTAGAAAGTGGGTTTCTTTAAAATAAAAATTAAAGTCATCGGTATATAAAGTGATATTTGTATTGAAGACTTCATTTGTGCCAAAAAGAAAGAGTGAAAAAAGAAAAAATCACGTTTGGAGGTGAAGAAAGGAAAATCGCAGCAAAACTATGCTGGCGCGGCGCACAGAGCGGGGATTTTACACTGGGAACTAAACGGGCACGGCGCACCTATGTCTTGGCACGATGCACCTGCCCTCCAAGCATAAATTTCACCAAAACGATCTTGCCCAAGCTTCAAAACTCTGCCAAAATAATTCCAAAAGTAAGTGAAGCATTCCACTTTGCCATTACAAGAGATTTAATCAGCTTTGATGACGTTTAGATAGGTGCAATTACAAACCCTAGTTTTCTGCACAGTTACACTACAAAAAATTGTCTAGGGTTTGCAATTGCCATTGTTTTCGTTTATTTCCCTGCATCATTATCACATTTCCCTCCACTACAGTTCCCTCATTTCATTTCCCTTTCCCTCTCTCATTCACAATCATCCTACCCCCTATCCCCAAAACCCTAAAACCCTATCAAATTCCTACTATCCTCAAACCCTAATTTGCATCCCCAAACCATATGACTCCCTAAAAACCCTACATCCAACATCAAATCCCTCGTTCATCAGTCCCACTCATCAATCCCATTCATCAAACAGCAAACACCTATTCTTGATATAAAATCTCTTCATACTCATCATTGAACATCAAACAGTGGCAAATATGGAAACAGATTCAGCTTATGAAAGGGATGAGGAAACAGTGAGCGATTCCTCCCAAGAAAGTCATGCACCGAGAAGACCACATGAGGGAGGAAAACACATCTGGGAGGAGCCCACTACACTCACAAAGCTATTAGCTTGTCCTCTTGCAGTAGCATGTTTCAAACATTAGTCTTGTTATCATTTTTGTGAGATGGTGGAAAGAGTGAAATACCACCATGAGCTTGCTAGACTTTTTGTTCTCCATCTTCACAATGGCCAGGTAAATTTAGCAGGTGTTACCTTTACTTTGACACCTGAAACTATAGTTGAAGCCACAAGTATTTTGAATGTGGTGAACAATGGAACAAATGACAGCTTATGGAGAAAGAACATTATGAGCCTTATATCAAGGCTAGCTATCAGAAGTAGATCAGTAGGGTTTTCCCTTTTAGATACCTACAGGACACATATGCTCCACTCATGAAGCTAATTATCAAATACTTCAGCTGTGAAGGGAGATTTTCTCGCTTGTACACCTACCATATTAGATTATTGATGCATTTCACTAGGGTGAGGATGATGAACTTCCCTATTTCATATGCAGAAATATTGAGAAAATGACCACATTAGTGAAAAGAAAACCTCCTCATCAACAATACAACAACATTTATCACTTTGCATTGATCAATATTGTGGTTTTGCATCAGTTGAGTTTGCTAAATGTTTCATTGGATGATTTCATTGCACATGACGTTTTCAAAAGCCCTCAAGTGACCTCATTAGTTTTTCAAGAGGAAGGAGGGCCTTCAAATCAGTAAGAGGTGCATGATATTCAAACCATCAGTGTCCAGTATTCATCACTTATCAAAAGGGGTCAAGGAGGCTATTTGCAGCTGCAAAACGAGTACTCTCTCCACCTGGGGTGGAAGGGGTCTCTTTTCCTTCATCAGATCATAGGTAAATGCTATCTTCACCTCGGGTGAAAGGGGATTTGCCTTCTTCTTCAACAAAGTAGGTACAAGACAAAGGGAAACAACCAGTGCATGAGGAAGGGCCTTCTGAAGATCAGGAGAGAGATTTTATTTTGATTCAAGATGATGATGTGGATTTGGGCCCCCAAAGCTCAAGACTGAAAGAGATCATCAAAGAGCAAGAATCTGACATTCATACCTTAGCTCTTAACCTTGAAAGGGCTAAGTGGATCATCAATTACCTTGAGTAAAGGAACAAGCAGCTGGAGGATCAATAGACGACCATGGAGCTGCAAATTATAAGGGAAAATCGGCAAGCAGCAAAGAGAAGGAAAGTCAAATTAACACCGCTTGAGCAAGAGATTGATCCTGACCAGGATTCTTGGCTAGAGAGGACAAATATGCACTTGGAGAAGCTTCTTGAGAAAGCAAATAAGGAGAAAAAGATGTTGAGGCACATGGCTTTTCATTATTTGGCAAGAAACAAGATTTGCAAATCGAGAATAAGGAGCTTAAAAGCCAAGTTGAGGAAAACTTTGAGGAGGAAGAAAGACCAAGATAGACTCAAAATCTTGGCTGAATCTTCCTTCTCCCAACATAGTACTTAATGCAGGTCACTTAGCCCAAATTTCAAGAAATTTGGCACACTTTTTTACAATTTTGAAATTTTGAAGAAAAGACAGGTTTTTCTGCCTGGTGCGTAGCACCACCCGGCGCTCGCTTTTGCTAGGGACATCCTCTGGAGGAAAACTCTACATTTTTGGATTCCTTGTGAAAAATTATGAATACCTAGAAATTACTAGAAATTTTTGTCAAGTTTTGGGCCTCCAAAAGGGTCAAAAACACCTCAAAAATGCCCTTTCTGCGCCTTTTGGCCACACAGGAAGCAGTGTTGAGAGAACTCACTTTTGGAGGGGCAAATGGACACCAAATTTAGAAATTTCACTTGTTCTGGAAAGTAGAAAGATAGGCCTTTCAACAAACCCACTTGGAGAAAATTTGGTGCACGGTAAGGTTTCCAAAATCAGCTGCAAAAAATTGCTATGCACAGGGAAAGTGGCACGACGCACAGGATGGAAAATTGCTATTTTTGCCAAAAAAACTCTGTTTTTCACCTAGTTTTCTCCCAATTTGACTTTTTCTCTCTCATGATCAAACTCATGATGTAAATTGATGTAACTTGATGGACTTTTATGTAAAATGGTAAAAATTCACTCATGGAGGTAGATACATCATGTATAGGTGGTTTTGAAACTGAATGAATCAGTTTCCTAGGTTTTAGAGGCAAGTTGGTCCACTACCTATTTTTGAGTTCTTAGTTTAGATCTTGTTGAAATAGCTCCTAAACTCATGAATTAAACCCCTAAAGGCTAGCATGGGTTGTTTTTTGCCTATATCTAGTACTTTTTTAGTCATTTGTCAAGGTTGGACTCTTGTGAAGCTTTAAGCATCATTGTATATTCATCTCTGCAGTTTGGCAAGGAAATAGACCAGGGTTTGCAGCATTTTGTGGGATTCTTGTGGCAAGGTGATTTAGTATTGTTTCTCCTTCTGTAATTCAAGTTATCATGTGTTTATGTGTGCCATTATCTCTCTCTTTTTTAACTTAACTAAATGAATCAAGTATAAAGGTGGAAATCATTGATGTTGCAGTGCTCTACCTTGGGGTTTGTTTAGCTTTACATGTTTTCTACTGTTTGAAGAGGATTCATGACACTTTCATGCATTCTCCAACTCCTCACCAGTCTTAAGACTATCCATTTTGCTTAATCCAAAGTCTAAAGCATTTTCCTACCTCGCCCCACAGAAACCTCTGCAAGATTGAGTTCATTCCCCAGACCCAAAACTGCGTTTCACATTTGATCCAACAATCAACCATTAAATTCAATAAAACTCCTCTGAGCATATACCTAGCCTAAAATTAGTCTTTACATCAGTCATCTCATGCCTTATTTGCTATATTTTCCTGATATTGACAAGGAGAGAGCCCTCTTCCGACCTGGTAGGGCTAGCTATTAGGTTAAATGTGGCTTGATGTTACCTTAGACCTGCCTTTCTCAGCCTGAGGTAGATTTAGGCCCTAACACGAAGAAAACTTGGGAACGGATGGAGAGACTCACACTATAATGGTCTCTGATTCAGCTAAGAATGGCCAACCAACAAAAGATCATCCACATGGGGTGGCTGCAGGGGGTGACTGTACATATTGAAGGCGCAAGCGCGCTGTCTGACTTTGAAGTAATAGAAATTGTGGATGATAGCAACCCCTATCCTACACTCCTTGGAATTGATTGGTCTACTGATATGAATGGGGTAATCAACCTAAAGAAGAGAAAGATGATATTTGAGAAGAAATCACTCTGCGTAATAGTACCCCTAGATCCTAGTGAAGGAACATGCTATATTGAACCAACTAGCGATTATGAGAGCGATGATGATCTGGACTGTATCTATAAGATAATAGCGCAAGACCAAGATTGGGTGAATCCCACCACGAATGGATGAATTACATGGGATCACAAGAGTTCCTGTACCTCGGACTCTAATGAAGAACTAGAGAGCTGGCAGAATCGGCTACATGAGGTGACTACACTAAGCTGCAACATGATGACCCAGTCATTGTGCTATGTGTTGTCAGAGATAAGAAATCTGCCTACTTATGATGGCCTAAATGATGCAGATATCTTTCTAGATGCATTTGAGAGGGAGGTACCAGAAAAGCAGCACTTCTAGGCATTGGATTGGGCACTACGCGTTATGCCCACAAGGTGGTGGGGTATGCACAAGGAAAGCTTTGATGATTGGCATGAATGGAAGAGGATGATGAGAACACTCTTTGGGAAGCCGAAGGTGCAAATGACAAACAAGTATGATGGGCAAGATGATCCATGCGTGCACTTGGACAAATGGGCTCATGCTTATGGAGAGAAGCCCCAACCTGAATGGGTGCACTTGTTCGGTCATACCCTAGATATCATCCTGATGAACTGGTATGTAGAAACAGAGCTCTACCATGGTACAGGTGAATGGGATATTCTGCGCAAAGGATTCATAATGGCATTCAACTTTGAAGACGGGTTTGACTGTATTGACGAAGCGCTACTAGAAGTGAAAGAAACAATCTTTAGGATACTGCAGGATCCTTTAGGCCTAATTCAGCCTGAGTGGGCTACTAAGCTGAGTCACGCACTAGAATGTTATAATGTAACCGCTGAAGAAGAGGATGAGGATCCATGAAATATTAACATCACGGAAAAAGAGGGTCACTGCGAGGTTGAAGGACCATAGGTTGAGAAACCTAATATAACTGCACCACTGAAAATGAAGCAAGTAAACATTGGTATGGAGGCAGATCCCAAATTCGTGAAGATTGGAGATTACTTGGACAATGCAACGATGGATAAGGTCACTGAATTGCTCCATGAATACCGAGATTTATTCCCTACCAAGTTTACGGATCTAAAAGGGATAAGCAGATACCTAGGTATTATGAAGATCACATTGGAGCCTGACGCGAAGCCAGTTAAGCAAAGACCTTACTGTCTTAATCCGAAGTATAAGGAAAAGGTCCTCTTAGAGCTAGACAAGATGCTCGTGGAAGGCATTATTGAGTCTGTGGAAGAATCTGACTAGGTAAGCCTAATGGTGGTACAAGAGAAGAAGCAGAAGGTTGAAATAAGGATATGCGTGGATCTCAAAAAGATGAATGACACTTGCATACATGATCCTTTCTTGACTCCATTCACTGATGAAGTGTTGGACAATGTAGGTGGCCAGGAAGCATATTCCTTCACTGATGGGTTCTTAGGGTACCACCAAATTAAAATTGCACTGGAAGATAAGAGCAAGACAACCTTCATGACTGAGTGGGGTTGTTTTCAGTACACTGTAATGCTGTTGGGTTGAAGAATGCACTTGTGATTTTCTCGCAAGTAGTCATTGATATGTTCAAAGAGTTTATTCATAAGTTCCTGGAAGTAAACTTTGATGATTGGACTATGTTTAGGCTCCATGTAGCAAGCTTGCGCCTGATGTTGGATACTTGTTGAAGATACCAAATTGTGCTCAATCTGAAGAAATGATTGTTTTTTGTTCCCTTTGGGACCCTGCTGGGTTATGTGGTTTGCAGACAGGGATTGATGATAGACCCCGTGAAGATCGTGGTGATACTGAAATTGGAGGTGCCGAGGAGTGTGAAACAGTTGCACGCTACCTTAGTACATATGGGATATTACAGAAAGTTTATCAAAGGCTATGCCCAGATCACCCGGCCTATGGAAAAGTTGTTGAAGAAGGATGTCACATTCTACTGGAACGAGGACTGTAAGAAAAGCTTGGATGTATTGAAATAAAATATGGTCACCCCGCCGATTTTATTCTTCCCAGATTGGAAGAAGGATTTTTATGTACATGTCAACATGTCATGTATAGAGCTAGGAGCAGTACTGACACAGGATGGTGGAGAAGCCTTGGACCATCCTATCATGTTTGCAAGTAGAAAGTTATCCAAGGTAGAAAAGAATTATTCCACCACCAAGCGTGAAGGGTTAGCTATGGTATATGTGCTCCAAAGGTTTAGACACTACTCGCTGGGAGGTAATTTTAAGATGTACACAGATCATTCCACGCTGAAGTACCTAGTCAATAAGCCTATGTTCAGGGGGAGAATCTGGAGGTGGCTATTGTTATTCTAGGAATATGATTTTGAAGTTGTTGTGAAGCTTGGATGACTAAACATAGGACCAGAGCATCTGTCGCGCATCGAAAAAGGGGAAAAGCTCACTAATTTGGAGGAGGGATTGCCTAACATGCAACTATTTGTAGTGTGTGTCATGGATGGTCATTTTTAGAATATAATACACTTCCTAATGACAAGAAATGCCCCAGAGGCATATACCATCCAACATAAGAAGGAATTAGTGGTGTGCACGGAAGATTTCTCTGTCATTGCTGGGCATCTATACAAAATGGGGTTTGATGAGATATTGTGATGATATGTACCTGAGTTTGAAAGAAGAATCATCCTTATGGACTCTCATGCGGGCACTGCAAGAGGACATTATGCAGGGAGAGCGACCGCACAAAAGATTCTATGTGCAGGGTTGTGGTGGCCAACCCTCCATCAAGACTCGAAAGCATATTGAAAGGCGTGTGATGTGTGTCAAAGGAATATCAAGCCATCACAGAGGGATGAGATGCCTTTGAATCCACGAATGATGTTGCAATCCTTTGAGAAATGGGCAATATATTTTGTGGGACCCATTCAGCCCCAAGGAAAGATGGGAGAGAGATACATTATCACCGTGATGAAGTATTTGACTCGTTAGGCAAAGGCACAACCTATGAAGGATCGCACAGACGCGACTATTGCAAAATTCCTCTTTGAATATGTACTGACATGATTTGGTTGTCCAAAGATCTTGATGAGTGATCACGGTATGCACTTTCTGAATGAGACGATCAGCGCGCTAATGGAGGAATTTCAGATATATCACCAGAATATCACGCCTTATCACCCACAAGCTAACGGGATGATGGAAGCATTCAATAAAGTGTTGGAGAATGCGCTGAACAAGGTTTGCAATGCTTATAAAAGTGATTGGGACCTACGCATTCCCACAATACTGTGGGCTTATTAACGACATGCAAGAAGTTGACTGGACAAACTCCCTTTAGGCTTGTCTATGGTGTGGAAGCGTAATGCCTATGGAATATATTGTGCCTAGTCAACGCATAGTGGTGCTCATAGGTATGGCGGATCATGGAGCCCTGGCGGAAGGGCTCACATAATTGGATGAGCTTGAGGAAGAGAGATTTCTAGTTGGATTTCATGAACAAGTCCAAAAGTAGTGCGAGAAATCATGGCATAATCGACAAATTAAGCTGCGCACCTTTAAGGTAAATGACCCGCTTTTGTTATATGACAATAAATTTGCTAAATTTCTAGGGAAGTTCAGGATGCACTAGTTAGGGCCCTATGTCATTAAGGAGGTTACCGATGGAGGAGCAGTACAGCTAGTCAAATTGAATGGAGATCCCTTCCCAAGAAAGGTGAATGGCAGTTGGTTGAAGCCATACACTGGTGATCCGGCCACGTGACTAGATGAAGGGAGCACAGTCTTAGCACTCCAGGCAGCTAAAAGGAGGTGCAGGACTATAAACTACACTACCCAGGTTGGGGAGTTGCACAACTGGAGGATTGTGCGAAGTAAGGAACTGTCACAGGGTTCACGGCAGTGTAAAGGGAGCTACGCTACCCAGGGAGAAATCGCACAAGTCAGTTGGAAAGTGACTGTTAAAGTCACTATTCATGATTTTGTAGTAGAAATGTGACCAAATGGAGCGAGTGGTCGGCATTTAAGACAACATTTATGGCTAGGATCTTTGAAAATCTACTGCTAATCTAGCATTAGTGGGCCGAATATGGGGGGAGAAGTTAGATTTGAATTCAAAATGCCCTATAAATTACAAGTGTTGTCCAACGAAAAACACTTGGCATTTTGAGAATTGAGTTATTGAGCTTTCAAGCGCATATGAATCGCGAGCACTACGAACTTCTGATAGCCAGTAAAGTATTTGAGACTTTGCCAAAGGAGACACAAGAGTTCTTAGAACACCCATAGAAGCTATAGATACCGAAGGAGAGGAGTCAGTATGGAAGTTGAGATGGAGGCAGAAGTAGCTGCTCCAGAGGTTGGTGAAGTTCTAGTTGAAGTCCCCAAATCGCTAAGGACACCAAGACCAAAGCCGACCCCCACCAAGGAGACCGCAGAGGATAAAAAGGGCAAGCAACCTATCATATCGGTGTGCACATCGCCTAGGAGAAACCCACCAAAGCCCACTACACACGAGAAGTGAAAAGCTATTAAATTTGGAGCTCGAGGAGGAAGACATTGAAGACATCTCGATGGATGATGAGGATGTGGGAGTCGAAGTAGAGGAGGTTGAAACCCAGGGTGCGGACCCTATTATTTAGTTTCCAGAGTATGTCCCTCCGTGCAATCCCAAGCCCAAGGTGCTGAAGGACATTGATGAGAGAAAGACCCCACCTGCAAACCCCTCTACTGCCGGATGATATTGTTTTTAACAAACCATTCTTGGCATGAGTGCCCCTGCTAAAACGTGAATACTGGGACTTGGCTGATCATGAGAAGTTCCCACACCTGGCGACTGAGCAGCTGATGTGCCATATCATGATACGAACTCTAAAATGACTGCATCTGAGCCATGGAGGTGGCTCAAAGGAGTAGACAAGGCTGGGTTGCTCAACCTACTTTGAGTGCCAAACTACAACCACACTGGTGACCCCCAGTATTGTAGCAATAATGCTACAACTCCTGGGGCTTCCTGTCTCTTAATTTTATCAACCCGGTAGTTCGTACAAACATGGAAGCGGCGGTGCTATATGCACAAGTACTAGCTCTTGTCGCAGCTGTCACTTGGTCAGCTGGCACAAGTCCGCTAGGGCTCAAGCCAACTTCTATAGGCTCACAGAAGAAGTTTTATCAATGATGGATGAAAGCTAGCTCAAAGTAGACTAATCTACTTGACAAAAATGAACTGAAAGCAAATCAAAGCATGTAAGCCTAGGAAACCTTAATTTGACTAGTCTAACTTCTATAATGCAAAGAATGTGAATGAAACTTCTACCAATGCTGCTACTACCTCTAATAAGTGAAAATGCATGGATCTAAACTACTGCATCATAAAAGACATGTTTTTGTACTTTTTCATTAAGTGGGTGGAATGATTGTGATTTTGTGCTTATCAGGGTTTGGTTGTGCAGATGGGATGGAGAAGGAAGGAAAACGTGGGACAGGTTGGGGAGGCTAGGAGAGGTCCCTAGGGATCCTTAGCATCCATCCACAGAGGTTCCTCACATTCAAAAGCTCAGCAACCGAGTGAGTGGCCTCCTACAGGATGTCTGCAGGGGATCCTACAGGATACTCAGAGGTTTCTACAGGATAGTCCTGTAAGTCTTCTACAGGATGTTCTGTGCAATTCTACAAGATGATTGGCCGTGGAGGTTTTGGGAGATGATGGAGTGTTGGAGTGATGGAATGGTAGGAAGAGATGTGTGAGGTAGGGATAAGGCTGGTGATGGCTCAGAAGTGGAGGAATGAGATGGGAAATGGGTGTAGGGAGTATGTTGAAGGTAAAGGATGATGTCAATGAAAGGTTAGGAAATGAAGCTACGTGAGGAGTGGAAGACAGAACGAAGTGAAGGTCAAGGAGATATGCTTGCATGCGTGATCAAGATGGAGGAGATGGTAATGGAACGAGAAAGAGGAGTGTAAATGAAACAAATGATTATGACTGTCACCAAAGCGAAAATGCATCAACCTAAATTACTTATGCCATGAATTCAATGAACAGCAATGGAAAACAAGAAATGAAACCTATGTGAAACAATTATGAACTAAGTATTTATAAATCCAAACATGCATCCAAACTGATATCAAGTTTTGCAAATGAGATTCAAACACTAATGATTGCATGGTGAAGCAAAGAAAGATTTTATTATGAGAATGCAGCAAAGACACATAAATATAAACAAGGGAGGTACTGGGCGCTTGAGATGGGCCCAACCCCAAGAACTACAGCCTCCCAAGAGAGATTTAGAGCTGGTGCAAAGCTGGATCCATCTTTATTAACCAATAATGAAAAGTTACATCAAAACTGTCCACAAGGAGAGCTTGAGAAAGAGCTGAAAGCAAAACTAATCCATGGCCTACAAATCGAATTACAAACTAGCTAACTAATGGCTAAAGCAAAATGACTAACTAGCTACAAAAAAGACTAACCACTAGCTAACCAAAATGACTAACTACCAGCTAACCAAAATGAGGCCCCAAGCCTTCTTATATATACAATTTGAGGACCCAACAGTCCTCCTAAAAGTTAGGGACTTGGCTGCCCAAGACTTGTAGTTAACAGCAGTCCAACTTGACTTGCTT
>APFE030732851.1:0-12086 GCA_000404065.3 Pinus taeda | reverse complement strand
GCAAATCTCCCATAAGGATTCTGCATACCTTGCATCCATGCTTGAAAAGAATTTTGAGGTTGGGACCAAGGTTGTTGCTAACGATTCCAATTTGGTGGAGGTTGAAAATTCATAGGGTTGTTAAACCCTTGATTTTGTTGCCCCTGCCAAGGTCTCCTTGCAACAAAACAGAGAGATTCAATGGTACTTGGATCTTGTTGAAAGACAGCTTTGAGACTAGGGATTTAAGGACAATCCTTGGTTTCATGACTCTCTGAGCAGATCACACATGTTTCTACAACCTTTGCATCCAAGGGACACTCCCTTAGAGCATGTTTCTTTCTACACTTTGAGCAAAAGATAGCTAAAGCTTCAGATTCTGCTTGTTGTTTATTATGGATCTTAAGAGTGTCTAGTTGCTCACTCAGACTTCCTAAGATATCAGTTTTGAATTCATCAAGCATATTTCCTATCTCAGCCCTACTTACTGATCCGGTTGCAGATTTGTTTGCTCTGAGGAGAGAAGGATCTCTAGGCCCTTTTTGAGTTTTATTCTTCCCCCGTGAGAGATGAACACATAGCTTTGCTATATCATGAAGTGGAAGTTGAGATATGTCTCCTTTTCCCATCATGTTCATGATAACACATCCATTCATCTCTAATGGATTTTAATACAAGGGCTTTCAAGTTTTCCTCATCTAAGTTATTCATTTTTCCTCTTTTTAGGTTGTATTGAAATCTTTCAAGAAAATCCTCCAAGTTTTCATCTTCTTTTTGAACCATTTTGAATACCTCATCCTTGTGATTGGTGGGCATACAATAGTCTAGGTATCTATCCAAAAATGTTTGTTTCATATCATTCCAAGTCCTAATAGATTGAGTGGCTAATCCCATGAACCATTTTAGAGCAGCTCCCTTCATTATTGAAGGAAACAATTTGAGTTTTTGAGAGTCTTCCATATAATCATAAGTTCGGCACACGACTTCAAACTCAAATAGAAATGTTTCAGGATCTTCACTTCTCAACCCATAAAAGTTTGGGAGGACAGATGGTGAGATGATTTTCATTGTTGTTCGAGATTCCTCATCAACTATAGGAAATCCAAATGAGTTATCTCCATCCCTATTTCCCCCATTGTTACCTATACCTCCTCCATTGTTTCCTCCTCCTCTACCTCTACCTCCACCTCCTCCAAATCTGTTTACTACTTCCTCTGTCATGATAGTTTCCTCAGAGATTTGAGAATCCTCTGGTTCTTCTACTAATGGCAAATGAGGAGGAATTTCTCCCTCTTCTTCTTCAGGTGATTCTACTTCCTCGATTACAATGCGTTTTCCTATAGAAGTAAAGAAAGGGTCTTTTCCTAACTCAGATTCGGTGGATAGTGTGGGAGAGTCTCCTAATTCAACTACTACCTATTGAATTTCAGGAGTCCTAAGGCTAGGAGTGTGAGTTGGAGATGATGGAGGTGTATCTTGTCTATTCCTTGAATTAGATGAGTTGTAAAAATCGAACTCTTGGCCCTAGCTATAAACCTTCCTCTAGAATCTCTTACTCTATGCATGTCATTTTTTTATTTTCTTCAAGTCGGGCTAATAATTCTCTTTCTGATCTTCCAGATCACTCTAGGTGCAAGAAGAGAGCATACTCAAGAAATTACTGAACCAAAAACTCTCTTTTCTGATCCTCCAGGTCACACTAGGTGCAAGAGGAGAGCATACTTTGAGAAGTCATCAATTTTTACCTTCCTTGAAATTTTCTTGTTTTTTTTTAAGAAATTGGCTACCTAGTTTCACTTCCCTAGCAACGACGCCAAAATGTTTGCTCAATTTAGTGTGTCCAAAATTGATATATAAATAGTCAATCTGGGAGTCGTAAACTGCTGAAGTGAAGTGCACTATATATGCAAGATAACCGATTTCTTACTTTGTCGTTTTTGATTTTTGGTTTGTTTTTGGGTTTATCTTCTTGTTGATTCCCTAATATGAGATGGCAATTCTAAAAATCAAGTATGGATAAAGGTATTCAAGGTAATGGTGACCTTTAAAATAATTTCCAAGCTTCAAAGTTTTCAAAAAGGTTTTCAAACTTGCAATGATGAAATCAATTACTAAGAGAAAATAAAGATGTTCCTAAATTCTAATTATACCAAACAGTGAACTAGTGACTATGAAACCCAGTATCCTTGATGTTGTATAAAAAGAAAACTGAACTCAAAGCAATTCAAAAACTGTAAGAAAAGTAATTAAATCATATTACATCAACTCACATTCTGACCCCTCACCATTCGACTCACTCTGGCTATAGGAGGTAACTGAAAATGACATGAGTAATCTAATCACTAACTTGCAAAAACAAATAAACTATTATCAAACTATACATTCACACTTCAATCCCTCATCATTCGACTCACTCTGGCTATAGGAGGTAACTAAAATGACATGATATCTAATCTACTTGCAAAACAAATAAACTATTATCAAACTATACATTCACACTTCAATCCCTCATCATTCGACTCACTCTGGCTATAGGAGGTAACTAAAAATGACATGAATAGTCTAATATCTACCTTGCAGAAAAGTAAATGAACAAAACAAAACTGAAAGAAATAAACAGTGCTGGAATTAGAACTAAGAAAACAAATTAGCAGAAGGATAAGATAATTCCATCATGTCATTAGTGATCAAAAAGCTATGTGCACTTGCCTGGGATATCGATTAGAACTTGAAATAAAAACACTGATCACTTAAAAGTCATTAGAAAGCATAAAAGAAACTATGGACAACAATCAACATGAATACCATAAGCAGTGTGATATATACAAGCAAATGATTATGGCATCAAGAACGTAAATGAAGAAAACATGAAACTATACAATAACTATAGAACCTTGGTGTACAAGGGCCCTCTGCAACCTCGGCCAATCAGAAATCAATCACGGATTGAACTTAAAAGTAGTGTCTTCTCATATATTGAAATGCAGTCATAACATAAGTATTAAGTCACGGCATAGTGGCTCCTAAAACAATCAATATTACATACCAAAAACTAGTTTTTATGCATACAAGGATGCTTTATTTATATTAGGAAATGAAATAACTAATTCCTACGATCCGCGCTGGTAAACGGACACGTAAATGACCATGTCCGGAAATCTAGCAGTATGGTAGCCGTGAGAATTAAATCCAAGGGTGGCTGTTAGATTTAGTTCACGGAGCATTTCACAGGTGTTGGCACACCTCCTGGGATTTGGAAACTTTCCATGCAATTCTCCTCGTGATGAAAAACAGAGTCCTGTCACCGCAAAAATCATAATGTTGACCACCGCTTGAATGGCTTTGACCACGGTCTTCTGTGAGTGATTCAGTTGAACCAAGGGGACACGTTCCATGTCCACATCATTTGTAGCTTGCCCATGTGGCCGGATTCTCCAGTAGACACCTGTAACATAGACTTCAACAAAAAGGTTGCAGAAAGTTGAGCTGGTTGTGGAAAGTGACAAGATTTACGCAGCTGACTGAGCAAAAATCTAAATCAAATAGTAGTCACAAGACATAGTTAGGAAACCATTTTATATACTCTTTTTAAAGTAACATGCAATGATTTGATAGCTTGGAGGTTTAGGTAACTGGAAAAAAAAGGCTAAAAAGGTGTATAGGGAAGATGCAAGTTTGGGACTCAACAGTTGAACTGACAGAGGGTCACTTGGAGGTTGGGTGAACCTAGAAGCTCACGAGAGTGAGAACCAAAGCAAGAGCTGAGAGCCAGAGCCAGAGAGCTCACAACAGACTTATAAGAGCCATGGATCTGTAAGGAAGCTGTAGAACAACAAGGAGATCAAATGATCAAGTTATTGCTAGTTTCCAGAGTGTGCTGAAGGCAGAAGGAGTTCCAAAGACAGTACAGAATTTTGAGGGAGTCAGAGAAGCCAGAAGCTCAAGAAGCTTAGATCATTGACTGAAGGAGTCAAGTCCAGAGAAGCCTAGATCTGTCTGTAGAGTGAGGACAACTAGGGGTAAGATGGTATTCTAAACCCATAGATTCAGTTGTAAACCAATGGAGTTGAGTGTCGAGCTTGTAAAAGAATTTATGCCATAATCCCAGAGAGCCTAGTTGAGTTGACTAGAGCTCAAGGAGACGTAGCCCAAGAGGTTTGGGTGAAATCCATTCTATATTGTTGTTATGCGTGATGCTTATTTGCTACACTATTTCACAATTATATGTTTTTATATTAGTTTAAGAAAATCAACTTAAAAACACATAAATATTTTAAAAACAAACACAAGAATACACCTATTTTCAAGCACTTTTTAATTCTGCAATTGGTTAATCATAAGGTCTTAGGAATATATAAGATTTGGAATGGGAGAGGTTCTTGTAAGCTTGACAAGAATCCTTTAGTGCCCCATTTCAGGTCAGGTCTGAAATGGGGCACTAAAGGCTTCTTGTCAAGCGTACAAGAACCTCTCCCATTCCAAAGCTTATATATTCCCAAGACCTTATGATTAACCAATTGCGGAATTAAAAAGTGCTTGAAAATAGGTGTATGCTTGTGTTTGTTTCTAAACTATTTGTGCGTTTTTAAGTTGATTTTCTTAAATTGATATAAAAACATATAACACTGAAACAGTGCAGCAAATAAGCATCACACATAACAACAATATAATATGGAGTTCACCCAAACCTCTTGGGCTACATCTCCTTGAGCTCTAGTCAACTCAACTAGGCTCTCTAGGATTATGGCATAAATTAATTTACAAGCTCCATGCTCAACTCCATTGGTTTACAATTGAACCTATGGGTTTAGAATACCATCTTACCCCTGGCTATCCTCACTCTGAAAACAGATCTAGGCTTCTCTGGACTTGACTCCTTCAGTCAGTGCTTTGAGCTTCTTGAGCTTCTGGCTTCTTTGACTCCCTCAGAATTCTGTATTGTCTCTAGAACTCCTTCTTTTGCCTTCAGCACACTCTGGACACTAGCAACAGCTTGATCATTTGATCTCCTTGTTGTTTTGCAGCTTCCTTACAGCTCCATGGCTCTTAGAAGTCTGTTATGAGCTCTCTAGCTCTGGTTCTTGGCTCTGGCTTTAGCTCTGGCTCTCATAAGCTTTTGGGTTTGCCCAACCTCCAAGTGACCCTCTGTCAATTTTTCTCTCTAAATGATTTCTCAGCGTCTGTGCACATTCTTAGCCACCTTCAGTATTTGTGTTCTCTGTGCATTTCTAACACATCAGTTATAGCCCTCCATCTTGGAAAAACCACGTGTTTCCATAAAAGAATCAATTTCCCATTGTAATGAATCCACTGGCACAAGAAACCCAACTGTTTAGCCTTCCTCCTACATAAATAGCCAAATAATAAAATACACAAGAAAACTGTTGAAAACACATGATTGGAGTGTTTAACCGGATCTCAAAATGCATTCAATCACATCCATATCTATCTTGGGTCCGTCCTATCATTGAAAATTGCGATCGCACTGGCAGGAGGTCAACAAAACCAAATAAAAAGGAATACATTGAAAATCCAAAATCCTAGACTTCAAATATTATAGAATCGCCCCTATAAACCTATCGGGTCCATCATTTTTGCATTTGCAAGTCGCATCGTGAAATGGCCAAAAGAACCCAATACTCAGATAATACATAGAAAATCTGAAAATTTGGATTTCAAAACTTATGAAATTGTACTTATAAACTCCATTGGGTCCACCCCTTTATCGCTTATCGCAATCGCATATTGCATGTGCATTAGCCCTGGTATCAGGGGTTCGTCGATCGCCTGATCTTCGATCACCCCGATCAAATCCTGACCGTTGATCCTGTTCATCGATCTGATGGTTGGCGTTCGATCACACATCAGCCCATCACTTTCTCACATATCACAATATTGTTGTCGCAATGGCCCCGGTGGTCTTCCCTATGGTCATGGCGATCACCGATCTGCCGATCAAATCCTGACCATTGATCCATGACCTCTAATCTGATGGCTGACAGTCCATTTCGAGCGCATAACTTACATGAGGATTAACCACCCGAAAAAGCAGTTTCCTCTCTCCTCCTATGTGCTACGTATAGGCCAATGTATGGGATTGGGTGGAGCCCGTCCAATACCGCTTACTGCTTGAAGTCCGCCCAAAATACCGCTTGCTACCCTTCTTCTGGAACTCAAAAGTTTTAGTCTATTTTCCATAAATGTTTCGGGTCCGTTTGGCTGCTACTTCCCACGTGCTTTATATGAATTGCAATGTGAAATGCGCTTTATAAAGGTTTAGTGCTTAACAAGGGTTTTTAGCGCATAAGGCTAGTATTAACCCTTTAGGTCACATTTAATAAGAAATGCCTCCTTTTCTAAGGTTATGGGGCAATCTTCTTTCTGCGATAACTTCTTCATCCGGAGTCTATTTTGTAGCATTAAAATTGTGTTGGATTCAGAATGAAACAATCTACAAGATGAGAGTATTCTCAAAATCATCCAATGACTTTCATTTTGCCTCTTTCACTTACACTTTTGTCTTAGGAGTCTATTCTGGGTCCATTTTGGATCACACCTTCCCACTAAAAGAACTTTTGGTCTCCAAAAGACTAAGATACTGATATGATCAGTAAATGAGAGTAACAACACCCTCTTCTTTCAGCCTCCATACACTTGCCTTGCATAGTTCCTCTGAACCAAAGCCTTTAACCACTTTCCTTCCTGGATGTGTTGGTCCTCCTCGGAAGAACTGTTTTCCTCCTTGAGTTCATGCAAAACTTCTGCTGAGATGGTCACAGAAGGTAGTTTGAACTTCTCTTCCTTGATCATTGATCCAAGGTGGCTCAAAAAAATGTACAGTTACATCTGCTTCACAAAAATTTTCATTTGTACCTGTTTGACATGCTGTCAACAACCACTGTTAACAACAACAGAAATATAGACAACAACTAGAGGGCCTAAACTCCTGCTTCAACAAGGGAAATAGAATTTCACATCTTGTGAACGCCTCCATATCTTACATCTTCATACAAATGATTGACTAGATAACAAGCCCACAAAACATGCCTTTAAAAAAAATGACCCTTCAAGTCAAGCATGTAGAAAAGATCTCAAGGATTCTTTTCAAAAGATGAAACACTTCATCATCATCTCCATCTTAGAGACCACATAAAATTTTCCCAAGTCAATATTAATATTACATGTATGCTTATAGCAAAGTAATCAACCCTTCAAGTTAATCGCACATACATGTTCAAATACAAGGAAATCATTAACATCCCTGTGTTCATTCACATCATGGTTATGCATTCATTTCATCCTTCAACTTTTGCTTAAGCGCACTGTAATTTCAAAGCTGAAATGAACATAATGTTGCAACAACAAAGTGATTCTCCTACTCAACTTTTCCATTTACCTTCTTGGTAAAATCCCCCAACTTGCATTCCATTAACAAAGAAATGCAAATAGATGCATTAATAGACATGCAATCTTAATTGGATAAGAACTCTAACAATTTCTTACCAATCCATTTCAAAGGTGCTACCTTTGTTTGCACATCAACATCATCATGTGATTCATCATGAGACACATCATTCATGGAATCTTCCTTTCCATTCCTGCCATTTTATTTTTTCCACCTTCTTCAACTTTTGTGGAAGCATTGTTGGATTCAGAGTCCAACATTTTTCATCAATATGTCCTTGCTTATGGCAGTAAGTGCAACACATGTGCATCCTCTTGATAGCATGATTTTCCTTGTCCAATGGAGCTTTGGCTTCTTGCTTCCTTTCCTTCAAAAGTTTCATATATGTGGTTGTTCTCTTCCAACATCTAGAAACATTATGGTTATCCAAACAACAAAAGGAACATGCAATTCTTTTTCCATACTTATATGGAAATTTACCATGTTGAACATAATAAAAAGGAATATGGTTATAACCAAATTTATACCTTTTTTTTCACATTTATATCCTTCATGAGGAGGTGAACTGAATGAAGAAGTAGCCCCCTTTGGAACACCATAAACCTCTTCAATGGTTTCAAAGTTTCCACAACTCTCTGGTTCAATTGTATGCTTATGAACATCTACATCCTGCAAATGATGTTTCAAGCTATTGCATTCTCCATGAATAAAATCTTCACACTCTTGAGGTAGAAGACCTGCAATGAAACTCCTTCTTGGAATAATTTATACCTTTTTTTTCCACCTTTATTTCCTTCATGAGGAGGTGAATTGAATGAAGAAGTAGCCCCCTTTGGAACACCATAAACCTCTTCAATTGTTTCAAAGTTTCCACAACTCTCTGGTTCAATTGTATGCTTATGAACATCTACATCCTGCAAATGATGTTTCAAGCTATTGCATTCTCCATGAATAAAATCTTCACACTCTTGAGGTAGAAGACCTACAATGAAACTCCTTCTTGGAACTATTTCAATGGCCTTCATGGTAGCTTTGGAACTCTCTCCATAAGACTGTCCATAGCCAAGACCCAAATAATTAGGCCTTTCCTCAACTATTATTAGCTCAACAATACCCTGTGCATGTTTTCCCAAGCCTTTTCTTTCATAGCCCATCTTGGACATTAACTTGGAACCTATTCCTATGGTATGTTATGTTTTCCAAAACAACCAACATATGCATTCTTAGAGGAATTTGAAGACAAACAGGAATTGTTTACCTCTTCTTCAAGCTGATACTTGACCAAGGCTTATTTGGCAACAAAGAGTTGTGGCTGCAAATCATGCATCCTTTTCAGGTTCATATTTTTAATATGAAGTTGCCTCTCCATTTCCTACAATTTTTCAGAAAGAAACTACTTCTCTTCCTCCACGGAATTCAGCTGCTTTCTAAGTATGCTGCTCTTCTTTCCATCCTCATACATTTCTCTCATCTTGTCCATCATGATAAACAAGTCTTACTTCATATCTTCGTCAAATACTCTTGTGATGAAGGAGGAATTTGAGGACTCACTTGTAGAAGTTGTCAATATGGCAATGAACAAAAAAACTTCAAACATTATTAACAAAGAGCTTTATTCAAGTAACCTTTTGCAACAAACCTCTTGTGCTTCAAGGATTGCCTTGATTTCCTTTGGGATAAGAAGAATGCCTTCAGCCCTTCTTCCTTTTTGTCCTCTCCTAGATTGAGATATCAATAACTTTCCTTTCACATCCGCAAACTCAAACAATAGTCAGTCTGCAAACAAGCATACAATCAACCTCTGATTGTTTAAACACCTTTCAGACAAGTAATCTTTTCTTTGTCAATCGAGCATTCTAATCTGATACCACTTGCTCTGGTATAACCAGCTTCGATATCACCTTCCTAAAGGTGGGGTTAATCAATCTTAGGCTTTGATACCACCTAATCTGAAATGGGGCACTAAAGGATTCATGTCAAGCTTACAAGAACCTCAACCATTCCAAAGCTTATATATTCCCAAGACCTTATGATTAACCAATTGTGGAATCAAAAAGTGCTTGAAAATAGGTGTATGCTTGTGTTTGTTTTTAAACTGTTTATGTGTTTTTAAGTTGATTTTTTTAAAGTGATATAAAAACATATAACAATGAAACAGTGCAGCAAGCAAGCATCACACATAACAACAATATAATATGGAGTTCACCCAAACCTCTTGGGCTACATCTCCTTGAGCTCTAGTCAACTCAACTAGGCTCTCTGGGATTATGGCATAAATTCTTTTACAAGCTCCATTCTCAACTCCATTGATTTACAACTGAACCTATGGGTTTAGAATACCATCTTACCCCTGGTTGTCCTCACTCTGCAGACAGATCTAGGCTTCTCTGCACTTGACTCCTTTAGTCAGTGCTCTGATCTTCTTGAGCTTCTGGCTTATGTGACTCCCTCAGAATTTTGTATTGTCTATGGAACTCCTTCTTCTGCCTTTAGCACACTCGAGACACCAGAAATAGCTTGATCATTTGATCTCCTTGCTATTTTGTAGCTTCCTTACAGCTCCATGGCTCTTAGAAGTCTGATGTGAGCTCTCTGGCTCTGGCTCTAGCTCTGGTTCTCAGCTCTGGCTCTATCTCTAGCTCTAGCTCTGGCTCTCACAACCTTTTGGGTTCACTCGACCTCCAAGCGACCCTCTATCAGTTCTACTCTCTGTGTTATTTCTTGACCTCTACGCGCATTCTCATCCACCTTCAGTATTTGTGCTCTTTGTGCATTTGTAATAGATCGGTTACAACCCTCCATCATGGAAAAACCACGTGTTTCCATAAAACAATCAATTTTCAATTGAAATGAATTGGCTGGCACAGGAAACCCAACCGTTCGGCCTTCCTCTTGCAGAAATAGGCAGATAATGCAATACATAGGAAAATTGTCGAAAACACATGATCGGAGCATTTAACCAGATCCCAAAATGCATTAAATTGCATCCATATCCCTCTCGGGTCTATCCTATCATTGCAAATTGCAATCACATAGGAAGGAGGTAAAAAAACCCAAATACAAAGGAATACATAGAAAATTTGAAAACCCGGACTTCAAATATTATAGAATCACCCCTATAAACCTATCAGCTTAAAAACACATAAACAGTTTAAAAAAAACACAAGCATCCACCTATTTTCAAGCACTTTTTAATCATGCAATTAGTTAATCATAAGGTCTTGGGAATATATAAGCTTTGGAATGGGAGAGGTTCTTGTAAGCTTGATAAGAAGCCTTTAGTGCCCCATTTCAGATCAGGTGTGATCTAAAATGGATCTAGAATAGACTCCTAAGTCTAAAGTGTTCATCACAGAGGAAAATTAAATTCAAGGGATGCTCTTGGAAATAGTCTTATTGCATAGATTGTTTCGTTCTGAATCTAGTGTAATTTGAATGGACAAAAATAGACTTTGGATGAAGAAGTTATCGCAAAAAGAAGTTTGCCATTGTCGTTAGAAAAGGAGCCATTTCGTATTAAATGTGGCCTAAAGGCTTAATATTAGAATTATGCGCTAAAAACCCTTGTTAAGTGCATTTCAAATTAAAATTCGGATAAAGCACATGGGCAGTAGCAACCAGACGGACCTGAAATATTTATGGAAAATAGGCTAAACCTTTTGAGTTCCGGATGAAGGGTAGCAAGTGGTATTTCAGGCGGGCTTCAAGTAGTAAGCAGTATTGGATAGGCTCCACCCGATCCGATGGATTTGCTGACACATAGCACGTAGGAGGAGAGAGGAAACCACTTTTTTGGGCAGTTAATCCCATGTAAGTTATGCTCCTAAAATGGATTGTTAGCCATCAGATTAGAGATCAGGGATCAACGGTCAGGATCTGATCGGTGGATTGGCGATTGGCATGACCAAAGCGAAGTCCCCCAGGGCCGTTGCGACAACGATATTGTGATATACGATAAAGCGATGGGTTGATGTGTGATCATACACCAACCATCAGATTGATGAGTAGGATCAATGGTCACGATTTGATCAGGGTGATCGGCGAACCCCTGATCCAAGTCCAATGCACATGCGATATGCGATTTCGATAAGTAATAAGGGGGCAGACCCAATGGAGTTTATAAGCATGATTTCATAAGTTTTGAAATTCAAATATTTGGAATTTCTGTGTATTATCCGAGTATTGGGTTTTTTGGCCATTTCGCCGTGCAACTTGAAAATGTGATAAAATGACAGACCCAATAGATTTATAGGGGTAATTCTATAATATTTTAAGTCCAGGTTTTTGGATTTTCTATGTATTCCTTTATATTTGTTTTTCTTGACCTCCCACTTGTGCGATCACGATTTTCAATGACAGGACGGACCAGAGAGGGATATGGATGTGATTGAATGCATTTTGAGATCCGGTTAAATGCGACAATCATGTGTTTTTGACAGTTTTCCTGTGTATTGTATTATTTGGCTATTTCTGTATGAGGAAGGTTAAATGGCTGGGTTTCCTGTTCTCGCCAATTCATTGCAATGGGAAACTAATTATTTTATGGAAATACATGGTTTTTCCATGATGCAGGGTTGTAACCAATGTCTTACAAATTCACAGAGAGCACAAATACTGAAGGTGGCTGAGAATGCACGTAGAGGCTGAGAAATAACACAGAGAGCACAAATACTGAAGGTGGCTAAGAATGCACGCGGAGGCT
>APFE030732847.1:159381-234405 GCA_000404065.3 Pinus taeda | reverse complement strand
ACTACGACCCAAAAGAAGGTTGTAATCTAGAGGGGCATCAACCACTTCCACATCTAGATTAACAATTTTGCCTTCTAGCCCTATAGGTAAATCCTGTAAAATTCCATAAGGATGAAACCCTCGGCCATCAAAAGCCTTTAAAATCATCAGGGATTGGTTAAGTGTCGGAGAACCAAGTGATTTCCAACACGAAATCGACATAATACACGTTGAAGCTCCCTCATCAATCACAGCCCGAAAGCAAGGCCTGTTTTTTACTAACACTAGGATCTGGAAAGCCATTTGATGAGGTAAGCGAGGTGTACTATTTTCTAAATCAAAGATTATAAGGTTGGAATCCTAAACATCAACAACTCCTATAGCAGACAAAAGCAATTTACGTTGTGCTGGACATGATTGCAGCACCTCCAATGCTGACATTGCTGAGGGGGATATAGCTAAATCTTCAACAATGCTATAGTTCTGAGAAGCTCTCACATGTGGATTGAAAGCTGACTTCCGAAGTATACCTTTAGCAGGCAGTTTGATTACTAAGTTTGGATTAGGTTTCTCGATCTTATCGGATCGGAACCGGGAGGAGTTGAAGTTGATGGGTTTGAACTAGAAGATTCTCGTTCCTTACCACTAGTAGGATTCTTACTTCCATAATATTTCGATCGCGTCGCAATCCTGACATGGGACATCATCATAATTGGTTCTTCTGAGGCATTTGAGGAATAACCTATCATCTTATTGTCTTGACTAGGAAAAGGATCCTTCAAGGCAACAGGAGTTTGAGAACCTTTGATGATTTTCGAAGCCTCAACTCAATGTGGACAATCTCTTGTAAAGTGCTACTCATCACAGATGAGACAAGGATAGCGAGGTTTATGTTTCTCCTCAGTAGATTCAGTTTTTTCTGGTTTCTCTTTTACATTTTTCTTGTTTTTCTTCTTCCCTTTCTTTTTACCGCCAGATTTGGATTTGGCCGTAGAAGATTCTACAACATGAATATCGGCAGGCACTTCAGCAGAAGCTTCTCCTATCGAGGAATCTGGTAAAGTTATGATAGGAGAAGAATTCTTTGCAAATTTCTTCTTACTTGTGGTATTAACTGTACCAATCATACCATTAGCGGCATGAGACCCTGAAGGAGTTGCAGTTATTTGATTTTGTTTGGGAAGATCGGGCATTTTTTCATGTAAAGTACCCGACTGCGTATAAACTAAGTCAAGGTACTGAACTTGAGCAACTACTTGCTCCTCAGTAACTACTTCTGCCTTAGCTACATCCTCAATGATTTTTGGTAATAAGGATTTAACAAACCATTCTGCCAAAATTTGATCCGGGATATAAACTTTCACTAAACGTCGTCAACGTCGCCATTCATGAATATGGTTGGAAATATATGTAGACGTTGACTATTTTAATGAAGTTAATAATTCCGTGCCATTGTCATATCTGACAGGCAACTGAAAATGAGTTAAGAATGAAGTAGCTAACTGACTAAAATTATAAAAAGAGCTTCGTGGCAACTCAATGTACCACTTAGCCGCGAGACCAATTAGAGTGCGTTGAAAAAGTCGTAAGCGAATTGAATCATCTATAATGGAATTTGATGCACACTAGAGGTGATAAGTCATCACATGATTCGACGGATCCTCTCCTGGCTTACCTTCAAACTTCGGAATATCACTGGGTAACTTATTAAGCATTGGCAGCCAATACGGAAGATAAAAAATTGGATCGTTCATAAGGTGCGAGTAGTCGAGTAAATCCAAAGTTCGATGAATGGTAACCAACAGTTAGGGTCTCGAAAACCTTGGGTCACAAGAACGGCTCTAGGAGGAGGATACCCAAGATAACCTGGAACTGGATTTGCATTTGGAATATTATATCCTCCCAGAAAACTAGGATTAACCGGACCAAACTGGGGTTGTTGAGATTGAGGTTGTTGATATGTATACCCAGGGTACATTTGATACTGATAAACTAGGGTTTGCATAGCAGGACTGTCTTGATACTGTCCCTGGTACGGTTGATAAGTAAATTGAGGTTGACTTGTGACAACCGTACATGGACCAGGTTGTCCTACAGGCATCTAAACTGAAGTCTAAATTATAGGTACAGACTGGGGTAAAGAGGTCTGTGGAGTTGATATAGGAACAATACAAACTGGAGCTGTCGATACTCCAGAAGTAGGTGGAGTAGATTGAACAGAAGTTGTAGTAGTTGCAGTAGTCGTTTGAGGCAGAGTTCGAGGTGAACTAGGCCCAGGCTGATGAACTACACCAGGTGCAGAAGTTTGAATAGTAGGCTGGATGGGTTGAACCAGAAACCATAGGTTGTCCATGTTGAGATGACAACTACACATTGGGTTCCAAAATATTTTGAGTTTGAGATGGATCCCACACCATATTCATTCCGAGGTAAGGACCCATAACAGGTTGAGCATACGGAGGACCATAACCAGGTTGAGTGTAAGAATGATAATTAAAAGGTACATTTCCAGTTCTTTGAACAAATGATTGACGAGAAGGTGGTTGGAAACCTTGAGATTGGCACTGACCTTGAGGTTGATAACCTTGAGGCACGTACTGAAACTGGGGTTGACCTTGAGGTATATATTGATACCGGGGTTGACCTTGAGGCATATACTGAGTCTGGGGTTGACCTTGAGGCATGTACTGTCCTGAAGGTATGTACTGACCTTGGGATTGCCCCCCAAGCGGTATTCGACTACCTTGAGGTTTCCCCCCAGGCAGTATTTGACTGCCTTGAGGTTGCCCCCTAGGCAGAATCTGACTACCTCGAGGCTGCCCCTAGGCGGAATTTGACTACCTTGAGGTTGCAGATTTGGAATAGCACCAAACATCATAAGAATTTCTTCTACACTCAACAGTTGAGTACCGTTATGTCCAGTTGATATCCCATGTTCAATGGGTTGAGGAGATGCTCTTGAAAAAGTACCAGAAACTGACTGATACCTAGACGGAACAGAAGGACCGCCATATAAAAAAATTTCTGGATTTTGGGAAAACATGGATGACCTTAACATATTTGAAGGAGGATAATAACCCTGGGCGTAGGATGAAAAGGAATATGATGTGGTGAAGCAGCGAGACCTGGATTTTCTAAAAAGTTCGTCAAATATACGTACCAAGCGTCACTTCGAAAAGGACTGTAAAAGATAGATTCACGCTCCCTAAGTTCTAAAGTTGGTTGATTTTTAGGGAGAGATATATCTTCGTCCGGAGAAACAAGTTCTTCAATAGAAATTAGTCCAGAGGGAAGATTTTGGATAATAATAATACCTACCCTGGGTGAACCAGGACCACTAGAAACTGGAGAAGCAAATCTTGAGGATGGAGTAGCTGCAGGTTCAGTTTCAGGTTCAGAAATTTCAGGTTCCTCAACTAATTCACCAGTAGAAGAAACACTACCAGTAACTTCGGAAAATGAAATTGGTTCAGAAATATACTCTGTTGCTGGAACTTGATAATCAAGATGAATAACCAAAGATGATTCTCCGGCCTCTGGTGACCCAACTCTACTTTCACTAGGTGTGACAAGAGCTCTTAGCCCTTCAAGCTAACTTGGTGTATATTCGGGAGGCTGCCCCCGAAGGCTATGGGATTGTCTCAGTAATTCAGCCACGAGTAATTAATTAATTACTTCACACGAAAACAAAGCAAATCTCAAGAAAACCACCTAAAGTCTCTAAAGAACCAAACAATTGAATCACACACCTAACAATCTAAGAGTTCAAACCACACACAAACATTATTTTTCCGTACCGAAAACACTAGTTGGTGATGAAATCCAACCTCGCATAATTCAATACAAAAAGGCAGTTAGAACAGTTATCTCGATAACCTGCTTAATGAAACAGACTGGCACAAGTTTCTCCACAAAACCATCTCGAGTGAAGATAACCCCCTAGAGAGTCCAAGTGAGTCTAGTCGATGTCTACTCCAAGTACAGTGGGATCTTCCCCCCATCGTCACCTTAGGAAAGAATCCTATAGATAGTGGCCACTAAGGTTACCAACAGAGACAAATATACCTGGGGGAACAGTCTGTGATCCGATACACACGCAAGGGCAGAGTAACAAAGCTCAATCCCCTTGAAGGCTCCTTGACATAATCCAAGGTTTACCAACAAGTGACCCCAGGCTCCTCGATAATGGTCAATCCGAGGTTTACCATTTTTAATACGTGAATATCTTCTATCGTTCCCAATGAGGAAGGCTTAATTACCTCACTGGTTCAGATATGATCTCGTGCTTCTCCTTTAAGAGGAGCTTTCCCAGAGCATAGATGAAACAATTGGATTTTTTTCTACCACAAGATCGACTACTTGTTTGTTTAAACTATCTTGGAGAGTTAATTACTCCCTACTCCAAGATACTAGCCTAAGCTATATTGGTGATAAGAGCCCTAGAAACAAAGAGATTGCTAGATGAATTTTAATTAAGCGTTAATTTTATTGGTTGTTTCTTAAGTCAAAAGGTATGGAGATGAAACTTTGTGATGTGAAGACTCGACTCCAAAATGCTAAAAAATGCACCTAAGATGAAACAATTCTTTTCTTTTTCAATGAATTTCTAGCTAAAGGAAGAGTTGAGAATGCAAATTCTTGAAAACAAAACTTTCCTTCAACATGTAAACGAAAAGAAAAACTTTTTTTTTTTTCAATACACTCAAATGAAGCAACTAATTATGCTCATGAAATAAATCCCTTTTTGTTTCAACACTAAAACTACAGAAATTAGTTCTTTCAAAAGAGAAACTAGAATTTCTAAAAAACACATTCAAAACTATGAAAAATCTAATCTTGAGATTTAACTTCTAAAAATTAATTGAAACAAAATCTTCAAATGTTTTTGAGGATGTTTTTACTTAGTTATTCAGCAAACTAAGGATTAATTCATTCAGAAAAACAAATCAATCAAAAACACCCAGCTATGTTTTTATAAAAAATGAAATTCACAACTTATGACCAAGTTCGTTCAAAGTTTTGCAAAGAGAAACAAAATTGATTTCTCACCAAAAGAAGATCTCACAAACCAGCTAGACTTATCAAGAAGACAAAAGATTCCAGGGTGATCTAAGGTCTCTTAGGCTTCTAAGCTTCAAGTCACTACAAAGATTGAGTGAGAACCAAACCAAGCATGCAAAAACTTCTAGAAATTCATCCAAAACACAACACCAATGGAACTTACTTATGAGAGACTTCTGACAGGATATATGCAGACCTGGGTAGAGGATAAAAGTAACAAAAAGAGCCTAAACTAATCTAGATGAAAATATTTTAAGTTTTTCAAAAATTTTGGATAGGGTACTGTTGAAGCCCCAAAAATCGGGTCTACAACAAGGGGGATACCCGCCCGGTCCAGACCTTGGTTGGCAACTCCTTATTCGTTTGGTATAGTGGGTCCGACTGGGGATATGGGACCAGTTTCCCAATTTATGAGTGTGTGTGTAGAATTTAATGTTTCTGATCTAACGATTCCTAATTAAGATGTTCTAATTCTAACTTTAATCTAGTGCTATGCTATTGTATCATAATAAACAAAAACATCTAAGTCTATACTAACCCGGGGTATGATCCTTCTATTATGCGATCTAAAAAGATTTCAAATAACAACTCGTAATAAAGATCATTCAGCTATTATGAGAAAAGAATTCAATAAAGATGAACCACTTCGTATAAAAAGTTAGACGAAACAGTTGTGAAAAACATATCGCATAATGAGCTATTCATACATTAAGCATAAATAAATAGCTATCACCGTACAAAAGTGCCAAATGATTACTCAGGAATTCACGCATTAATATATCAACAACTAAAACTGAATATCACTTTAACACATAAGCATAAATGGTTAAGAGATAAAAGTACCATTTATAACTAGTCCTACTCATGAGCTTCAAGCGACAATGATTTATCTCTCCTTGATCTAACATCCATTAAGAGTACAAAAGTGCAACATCAGTAGCAGATATTAAATGCAAACATTAACAAATCATGTTCCATTCATTCATCAAAACCTCCTCGGAGGGTGAAAAAGTGCATGTTCTGAGGACAAGTTTTTGACAAATTTCTGGACCCCTCTCTGAATGCATGAGAAGGGTTTAAATACTACTAACTAAAACTAAAAATAACTTATTACAAAAATTTAGGATGCATTTTAAATGACCGTCCTTTTTCTAAGCAAAAATAAATAATGATGTTTCTAAAATTAAATCTAACATCTAACTATTTCTGTATTTGCTCCTTAATATCGCAAGCATTCAACATTTTCCTGAGAAGAGTCGGTTGACTGACTTCAACTTATAATTGTGCTGAGAGAACAGAATTAGCAAGATCTGGCGCCATCTTTTTGGTAGAATGGATGACGTATTTGGGAATCATCCGCTGACTATGTGACTTTACCATGTATGCCCAGTATTATTCCCAATTTAACTTGATTAACCCTAAAATTGCTTCTGCCTTTTCTTTAGCTTTCTGTTTCTAGCGTCGCCTCTTGCAATTTTTTGGGTTTACAAGTAACTGAGCAGTTGGAAAACACAAAAACCATATTTTATTAACAACTGGCATATAACTCATTAATTAACATTAAAGCACGTGACCAATTCTTGTTTTATGGAAAAAGCTTTTTCTTGATTATTGAGCCAGGAAAATCTGCGATGGAATGATTCTAAGATTTGAATCTCAGTATCATAGATCGCAGCATCGCATTATCGTTGTATCGCAGTATCGCAGATCGCAAGATTGCAATATCGCAATATCGTTTAATCGTTATGTGTATTTTATGTGTTTTTGCGATATGCGACATGCGATATCGCATATCGGCGATTTTAAGGTTTTCCAACGTGAGTGCTCATTGATGCATGCGATGCGATGGAGTTTTGCGTCACAATCTCGCATTTTTTAAATTTTAGCTCATAAGAAGGAATCCTATCATTCTTTCCGTAATGCGATATTTCTTAAGGAGTGACTTTACTTTCTTCATCATGAAACTTAAGCTTTTTAGATTTTTCAAAGGTATTTTCCAAAGTTCATGATGGTAAGCTTTATCCAAAAGTAAATATAAGCACTAATTGATTTTTTTTTTAATTTTTGACTAAGGGTCCCCACTTATTTAGTATTAGCAATAACACTATATAAGGAGGGGGGGTTGTTGGTGGCCACAACAATTGGCGATTCACTTGGAAGAACTAGTTATCTCTATTTTTCTATTGAATTTTCTAAACTTCCAAAACAAAAAAAATTTCAGAAAGTTAAACTTTATTATGGAAAGATAAAGATAAAGTACTTGGTTTGATAGCCAATTTATGACACAGTCATTCACTTGATTTATAACTTTGCTGAACAAGCTATCTCGTGATGAGACCCCTTGCCTTTTGATTGCAACAATCTTGAGTCATTGCCCTGTTGTGGTGTGCAGTATTTGACAAAGTCAGCAAGTTATAATATCTGTGATTATGATAAGCCAGCTCGTGATGAGAACTCTCATTCTTCAAGATGAAGTGTATCCTTGGATTGTTCTTCTGAAAGTTGTGATTTCCTTAGCAGGGAGGAAGTCATTGTTTCCTTAAGATAGCTTTGGACGATAATAGTACAATTTTTGGAATAGTTGTTCTGCAGAGAATCTTTATTTTGTTATTGATACCTTTCATTGCACTGATATAAAACAATTTTTTCACTAAAGGTTGTTTTCATCAAACTTTATGAAGTTGAAACTAGCATCATATCTAGGCTAGATTCTTTAACTGTATCTTTCAATAATAAAGATCAATTTTCCAAAAGATTTGCTATTTATACAAGAGAAAAAATCAAAATATGAAAGAGAATAGGTATCTTATTCGTAAACGCCTAATGTAACCATTTACAACTAGTTTTATCATGAAAAGAAAAACAATTACTCTACAAAATAGAAGAATAATCTTCTATGGAAAATATTTCTTGAGAACTTGTCCGTTAACAGAAAAAGAGTCTCTTTTACCTGCTAAATCCTGTAACATAAATGTTGATGGACCTATGTCATCTACAATTTGAAAAGGACCAAGCCACATTCTTTGAAATTTTGTATGTTTCCCTTTCTCTTCATGAGCCTTGTCCCATTTTAAAACTAAATCTCCCATCTGAAAATCTTTTCTGTTCATTATGTTTGAACCAAAAGAGGATTTTACTAATGCTTGATGATGAGCATGGGTTTTCTTAGCCTCTTCTCGTTGTTCTTCTAATTTGATTATTTCCATTTGTCTTAGCTGTAAGGGGGAAGTTGGTACTTTATCAATGTATTGAACTAAAGACAAAGAGGGAATTGTTAAATGAGTTGGAAGAACCACTTCTTTCCCATAAATGAAATTAAAGGGAGAAGTGCCGATGGAAACTTTTTGCGTTATTCGGTCTGCCCATAAAGCATATATTAAAGACTTATGCCAATTTTTATGATTTTGGTCAACTGTTCTTTTGATAATCCTGATTAGATTTTTATTTGTAGACTCAACTACCGATGCCCTGTGGGTAGTAATTGGCCGAATATTTAAGTTTGAATCCTCTTTTAAGTGCAAATTCAGTCATTGCATTTCCAGAAAAGTATGATGCATTATCAAACATTAAAGCAGAAGGCAATCCAAACCTAGTGATTATAAATTGATCTATGAACTTAATGATATTTTCAGCATTAGCCGTCTTGAGTGGAACTGCTTCTACCCACTTAGTAAAATAATCTGTTGCTATAAGGATATATCTATGCTGCTTAGAAGAGTGAGGAACGATCTCACCTATTATGTCTAATCCCCACTAACTGAAAGGTTGCTCAATGTTAACTGGCTGTAGTGGCAAGGATGGCTTCTTTTGTCTCCCAACAGTAGTTTGGCAAACTTGACATTTCCTCACGTAACTATGCGAGTCTTTGAATAACATGGGCCAGTAATAGCCTGCGCGCAATATTTTATGTGCAGTAGCATCTCCAGCATAGTGTCCACCTGCTGGTCCATCGTGGAGTTCCTACAAAACTTTTTCTGCTTCAGATTTCTCAAGACATCTAAGGAGAACTGAATCATAATTTATTCTAAAAAGAATATCATTTATAAGCTGATATTGTTTGGCTTTCAACCTTAGAGCTCTTTTCTTAGTATGGTCGAGGTGTGAAGGAGCATATCTGTTCTTAAGATAATAAATGATATCGGCGTATAATGACTCAGCATCATTTAGGCTTGCCTTGCACATTTGTACCTCTACAGATGGAATTTCAGAAATTCGCGACGCTCCAGCCAACATTTTGCAAAAGCCTTGACCTTTTACAATGTTTGCTCGTTTGATTTCTATGTCATATTCTTGTAAGGCAGTAACCCAATTGGCCCTTTTCTCACCCACATCCTTCTGTACTAGAATATTCCTTACCGCTGGAAACGGTACTATAATTTTAGTATGGGTTTTGAGTAGAAAAGGTCTGAAATATTTGATTGCTTTGAAAACAGCATAAGCATGTTTCCCCGCATTTGAATAATTTAATTCAGCACCCTGTAAATTTGAACTCAAAAAAGCAATTGGGGCTTCTGCCTTTTCTTGATTCGCTTGAGTGAGTATCGCAGCATATGACCTATCTAAGGCAAATGTATATAAAATAAAAGGCTCTGAAAAATTTGGAGTTGCTAAAGATGGAGCATTAATAATAGCTTGTTTGATCAGGTTGAATGTTTCGTGTTCATCTTGGCCCCATTTAAAATTTGAGTTCTTTTTAATCATGGTTTTTAAAGGAGACCTAATTCTTGAAAAATCTGGAACAAATCTCTTTACAAAGTTGATCTGACCAAGGAAAGATTGCATGGCTTTTTTGTTGTGAGGTAGGGATATTTCAGAAATCTCTTTGGTTCTATCGGAATCGATGTGAATTCCAGATTTTGACACTATGAATCCTCGAAGTTTCCCTTCACTTAACGCAAAAAAGGATTTTTTCGGGTTAATTGAAATTCCATACCTTTAACAACGTTGGAAGATTTGTTTTAGATCGCTAAGTTGGTTGCTTCGTTTCTTGGAATACACGATTATATCGTCCAAATAAATTACTACAGATTTATTGACTAATCCTTTGAATGTGATGTCCATAGTTCTCTGAAATGTGGCACCAGCATTAATCAAACCAAATGGCATCTTTCGATATGCGTATGTGCCCCATTTAGTTCTGAATGTGGTTTTTAATTGATCATCAGGATGTACCAACACTTGATTGTATCCTGAAAATCCATCCAAGAAAGACATTAATTCTGAGCCCGCCATTGCCTGCAATATTTGTTCCATAGGTGATAAAGGAAAATTATCCCTTTGGCAGGCCTTGTAAGATTTTGAAAGTTAATGCAAATTCTAATATTTTTTTTTTCTTTCTAACATGTACCATATTGGAGACCCATTTAGAATGTCTGATGGGAAAGATTATTTTGGCTTTCAATAACTTATTGAGTTCAATTTTTATCTGATTTTCTAAATTGGGATGGATCTTTATCAATTTTTGTTGGACAGGTTTTCATTATCGATCATTGGAATAGTATGTTGGATGATGGAAGTGTCATATGTTTTGAGTTCATCATAGTTCCAAGCAAAATCATTTTTATATTGTCTCAAAAGACAAATATACGCTGATTTTTCTTCAGGGACTAGGTCGAGGCCTAGATTAATGTTTTGTGGTTTCGCATCGGATCCTAGGTTTACTAATTCGCAATTCAAAGTTGAACTTTGGAGTTTTGAATTGGTAGACCTTTTAAACCGATCTTTCAAATCGTACAGGTCTTCTAACTTGACTACTGACTTAGGTATAGAATTGTTAATGCTATCTTGTTGCAATTGTCGATCATGTTGGTCTTCGTCAATTATTTGATTGGAGTAGGATCCTTCCGATGTGAGGAAATTCACAATATCAGGATCGTCATTGAATATTCTCCAATTTGTGATGTTATCAGGAATAGAAGGTCTAAATATTAATTCTATTGAGAATCTATCTGGACTAAAATATTCTGAAGGAATAAGCTTAGAAGCTACGTTAGCTAAAAGGTCTACACTTGCATTCTAGAGTCTAGGAATTGATGAAATATTAAATGCTATAAAATGATCAGTCAGATCTTGCACTAAAGATTGATAATGTTTTAAATGACCTGATAAGCAGTGTATAGTATTACGTACCTGTCTGACTACAATTTCAGAGTCTTCGAAAACTTGGAGGTACTTGACGTCTAACCTGATTGCTTTGTACAACCCTTGGACTAAAGCCTCATATTCTGCTATATTGTTGGTGCAATCAAATTCGAGTCTACATGTTAACATAATTTTATATCCTTATGGACTAATTAGCACACATCCTGCTACTACTCCTTCGTTAGATTTAGAACCATCAAAAAATAATGCTCCAAGTAAGGTGACATATGAGCATTAAAATTGCCGAGGAAAGAATCTACTCAGTAATTGCCAATAATGCTATTGTTATATGCTACTGGTTCATTTTCCCCCTCTAGTTCCGTTACTATGTATTTCTGATGTAGTTCTCGTTCAACTTTTATTTGATTTGGTTTACCATTGTAGGGCAGCCACATGTGCGACCAGTCAGTTGCGAAGTATCCATGAAGTTTTTCTGACCAATCTCTGCTAAGAATTAAGCTATAAAATTATGGAATATTAGCAACTAAAATGTCAATAACTTGGCATACCTTTGGGTTGGATGACAGCCTTATGTTTACTTGATTTAGTTTGCGAATCACTTCAACTTGCGATCGATCTAGCTAGACTATGCGCACAGCAGATTTCTGTGGTTGAACATTTAATTTGGTACATATGGACTTTGGTAAAATATTTGATGAAGCACCATCATCCACTAAGCAATTATGTGCATTTTTATTGAAAATTTCATAAGTAAGGAGAAACGGGGGAGTATGAGATCTCGATCTTCCTCCAATTAAGGTGATATCAGTTGGATCAATCTTGTTGGTCGTATTAGTTGGAGGTCTTCCCATGTTATGGGAAGCTTGAGAAAGTACAGCGGCAGGCAAAGGTGCAACTGGCATAGCATGTAATTCTTTCAACATTATCTTTTGTTGATGCTTTAACTTGCTCAATTCGTAAAGAGTGATATTGGCCCTAGTCTTTTTCATGTCTTCTATAATATTGTACTCCATTTCATCCGAAATGATCAGCGTTTTAGATGGAGTTGATGAATCTGTTTGGACTGGGCTGGTTTGAGTCGCTTTAGATGTTGTTTTCTTTGTTGCGACTTTATCCTTTGTTGCAGAGCTTGCACTCTTTGGCTTAGGGATAGTTTGGGGAGGATCAAGCTGATTTCTACTTCATGTACTAACGAGGAATACTTCTTGATCTTCTTCTTGTGGGAGGATGAAATCCCACATTCCTTGTAACTCTACAACTTCTTCTTCATCGGTGTGCCCTTCAATGGCAATTTCCTCTTCCTCTTCTTCGGATTCAGCACTTGAAATAGCATTGGGAGGCTTTGAATCCGTTGAAGGGCTTCTTTTAAAAGCTCTGTAGGGATTTTTTGAAGAAGTTTGTGCTACTTTCTTCTTGATGTTGACCATTTCATTGGACATGGTCTTCAAAAATTTTTGCAATCCTTCCAAATCGAATCGATCTTTCAATTGTTTCTTCTTGGAATCTTCTTTGAAGGTGACTTTCTTGGATTTCCATTCCTCTATCACGGATTTCTTTTCTAGGGCGATTATACATTTCTCTACTACTATTTCTTCTTTCATGTTTTCGTCTAAGGTTTTTTTATTAGCCCTGTTACACAGTAATTTGTCACCGTTTGTCACCGTCCCTGTTACCCCTCTCCGCCATCTTGGAAGACCCATTCCGAGACTTGTGAGAAGTGACAAGATTTGAAACCACTTGCCTTATTTACCTCTAAACATGAGCTTCATATGCCTTTAAGACATCTCCTGCTCATTGCCCCTAAAAATATCCCTTTTTGCATTAGCGCGGGTGCCCGGTGTTATGCCCACGCCAATGGGGAAAATCCTAAAGAAAGGGCGTGCCATTGGCGCTCTGTCTCAGAGTCGCAATCGTGCCAACCAGTTTGGGAAAATTTCTTAACCACTCAAACCTCCGAATTTTCTATCCACCTCATTCACCAAACTGATTCCAAGTTGAGTGAGGATGGTTCGGCTTCGAATCTCCTTGGATGGAAAGTTGTTTGCCACCATTCCATGGAAGTTCCAAGTGATGAAGCCAAATCCATGTTTGAGGGGGATTAACCTTATATCTTCCTTTTCCTCTATAAAAGCTTGTTCCTATGGCTTGAGCAAGCTAGTCTGAGTTCTAGTTCTAGTTCTAGTTCTAGTCCGAGTCTTAGTTCTGGTTCTAATAGCTTTGACTCTTGTGGCAATACTTGTGCTGAAAGGAAGACATCAAAAGGCTGGAGTTGCAAGAAGCCTTCTTTGTATCCATAAGGCTTTCCCTAAGTAAGGAGACTTTGTCAGTAAAGAGAGAGAGAGCTTGTCTCTCACCCCTTCAAGCTTTTGCAAGACTTGTGTAGCTGAGCACCCAGCCAAAGGAGGACTTGACGTCAGGACGCTGGTTGTATTCTCCTTTGTTGAATATTAATAAATAGATGACTATCATTATGGTTCCATTCTTGTTGTACTTGTAATGGTTGATGTTGAATTATATCCTTCCTGACTGATGTATAATTGCATATATTAGATTTCATGCTTGGGTTTGTGTTTGTTCTCTTTGTGTGTAGGTGTCCATTCACCTGGATAGTGGAGGATCATGATCAGCCAAGGCAAAGGAACGCGAGCACCATATCTCCTACGAGCTAAAGCGTTGGATCTCAAGTAGGTCTTCATCACCTACTCTTTATTTGCAATTAGGAACTTGCGTGATAGCATTGTTTGATTGTTGCTAGACCCGTTCTGGGTTAGTAGGGATCGCCTCTATCCGTAGAGGGGATTTACCTCTCCAACAATTTGGTGACTCCGCTGGGGAGTTTAGCTTGTTGTCTTGATTTGTAAAGTTAGACAGAGTCTGAAACACAGCTAGATAGCCTTCAAAACACTATTGCTTTGCAGTAGTGAAGTAGATCAAAGCCGCTTCAGTCGATCTCCGGTTTGACTTACAAACTAAACAACTTGGATTTTGTCTTGCCTCTTTGGTTTTTCTTTGATTGCTTGCTTAGATAAGCCTTTGGATCGAATTTCTTGCTACCCCTGTACTTTTTGACTTGCTTTAAGCTTGTGGCCCAAGCCCTGGACTGCGTATTTTTCTTTTGAAATTGGCAAACTTTGTTAGCGCGGTTTTTCCCTTCACAGTCGCGCTAGTGGCCCTTGTTGCTAACTGATAACCTATGCCAATCCCTGTTTAGCGCAAGTTACAGCCTGACAGTCGCACCAGGCCTTTTAGTTTTTTACTCCACTTGTTTTCCTACTTTCGGAGCTTCGATTTGTATCTTGCCACATCTTTTTCGACTGCTTGAGCGTGTTGGAGTCTGGTTTGACTGGTTTTGAGTCTCTTTTTGGAGAAATTCTTAATTTGATTTCCTTTGGTCATTACTTGGAGGTTTGTCTCAGTCTCTTCACAATTTTGCATATTTTTGCTTTTGTTTTTGCTAAATTGTGTATGAGTGTTAATCGCCTTTGAGTGTTTTTATTTTTTGATCTTTGGAACTCTCACCCAATTTTCTTGATTTGCACTTGATTGGTTCTTAGATTACATTAGAATCATCTTGTGTTTGAGAATTCTCTTGCATAGATCACACTTGCATAATTAGAATTCTCATTTGTGCATAGATTACATTTACACACTTTTCAAGTGAATTATGCATAGATTACAATTGCGTAGATTACCTTTACCCTTTGGGTGTTTTCCTTCTACTATCGATTTCACATTTCTAGCCCTAGGGCATCTAGTGGCTTTGTGTGTCGAGCCTCCCTTAGGTGTTTTTGGTCATCTAGTGGTCCAGTCGACTCTTTATTGGCTCCTTTGCACTTGTTTGGTAGTTGTAAATCGTTTTGTTGCATTATTTGGGTGACTTGCTTTGTCTTCACTTGAATTCCGCTTCGTCTCACTTTGAGCCTAGATCACACGGCTCATTGTTGTCTTTGGGATCTTTTTTGTGCTTTGAGGAACTGAATGTGCTTGGGTTGAATAGAATTTGTTTGTTGTCATTTCTCAAAAGTTCTTTAGTGCATTTTTCCATCATCAAAAGGAAAATCTCTTTTGCTTTGTATTAGTTAATGAGAATTAGAACTTTTCATTTCGATTAGTGATTAGTAATCTTAAAGAAAAGTTTGTTAATTTACATTAGTTGCATTAGGGAAGTTCTTTGTTGTTTTGTGATCGTTTCGTTTGCGTGAAAGCTTTTGAACTCTCTCGTAATTAGCATTCATCGAATGAAATGACATGTTTTGGCATATAGATTGCATTTAAGGAATTTTGAGAGACTACATACGGTAGGACCTGAAACGAAACTTAATTGAAGATCAACCATAAAATGAACTGAATAAACTTAACAACGCATTGGAACTTAACGCTCACATTTTAGAGGTCTAGGCTAGAGACGTGCTCCAACGTCGTTAAACCTAGTCGCTTTTGTTCTCGCATTAAGGTTGGGTGATTCCTCCTTGTGTGATTCAACTATGGTCTAGTACCGATTTGTGCTCCCACGTACCGTCGCGTATATATGGGGAGACTCCACTAGGTTATCATCCTTGATCCATAGGAAGTCGTGTCTGCCACCTTACAAACCATAACGCAACGAACACAGCATTCGGGAAGATTGACTGCCGTACGGAAAGTCCTTGGTTTTCATACGATTGCCAAGGTGTATAAGCAGTTTTACGGATTGTCTGGTAAACCCCTTGCCTAGTTTCTCCAGAGTAGTCACTTTTGATCCTTTTCGGACTCCTTAAAAGAAAAGGCTCACTTGAGCAGTTTGTCACTTCGGGCTCACAAAACATTCGAAGGCGTCTAGAGTCACCTTTTTGTCCTTTTCTCGACTCTTAAAACATGAAAAGGTCAAGTTCAGTTCCTTTGTCTTAAAATTTATTCAGCCGCGTTCACATTTACCCGGTTAGGTCTTGTTCGCGTTAGCTTGAGTAGGTTTCTTTTTCGTTCTTGATGGCAACTTTTTCAGGGTTCAGCAACCCAAGTTTTCCCCCTGACAGGAATCCTGGTCATTTCCCTCCTCTCGGGAATGTTGGTGCACCTTACATGGCAACGTTGTCCCTCCCAGGGTTAACTGTTGGGTTGCCTGTTTGGTTGTTCTCAACCTCTCTGGTCCCTACCGTCTCACCTACTTATCAATCAGTCCCTCCACCTGAACAACCTCATGTTGATTCTAAGGTGGACCTCTCCCCTTCCCCGCCCACTTCTACGTCCTCATCCTCTACTTCACCTGGTGAAAGTCTCGGTTCGAGTAACCAGGTGGCTAAGGAGAAGAAGAAGAAGACGAAGAAGAAGAAGGCTCTCAAAGGAGAGGCTAAAAGCGCAGCTACCCCCTCAAGTACACCTGAAGTTGGGCCACCTTCTGCTCCTCCGCGGAAGGTCAAGTTTCCTTGTAGATTGTGCAAGGATGACCACCTTCTTCGCGATTGTCCTGGCATTCCTAGGGTCTTAGAAGTATGGTCCCATGATCCGGCTTGCCCCTCATCGCCCTCTGAATCTCACGATGATGCTACCCTATCAATTGGGAAAAGTAAAGGAAAAGGGAAGATTCGAATCCCTTGCAGACTTTGTGAAGGCAATGATCCCCTTCACCTTTGTCTGCTCATGGATAAAGCCTCCGACGTCTTGGAAAGTCTCGTGGCTCCCTCACCCCAACTCCCCGTTGGATATCAACATATTTCTGCAGTTGCAGATCGTCCCCCTGCTAACAACGAGATTGGTTCAAATTCCTCTCTTGTCCAGCCTCCTCTTCCTGAACCTGGCTCTGCCTAGCCTATTCCATACCAAGTATTGGTCGTAAAGAGTGTCGACTTGAGTTCACCACCCGATCACTCTGTTTTGGAAGGGCGTAATTCCGATGTTCTTCTCGTCTCCTCAGTTTCTCCTGAGTCCGGAAATGACTCTCCTATCCCAGCTTCTCCCGAAAGTCCCTCTTCGGTTTCTATCGAGCATGGGGGTAATCATACGATTCCCCCACCAAGTAGTTTGGCCATCTCCTTTGATTGGAGTCACCTGACTGCTTTCCACCTTCCATCCCATGTGCCTTTCCAGATTACGGTACTTGCCTGTGATAAGGAAATACTTGGCATTGTTCTGGATGAAGGTGCGTCAGTCAGTCTTATGCCGTACACTACTTGGCAAGCTTTAGGTTCCCTGCAGCTTGGGCCGGTCACGCAGAATCTGTTGGCTTTCGACGGAGGAGCCTGTCCATCTCTAGGAGTCCTCCCGAAGTTCCGTATTACTTTGGGAGGTAAAACCGTCTATATCGACGTGTTGGTTACCCAAGGTGTTTTAGATTTCAGTCTTCTCCTTGGTCGCGACTATGTTTATGCTATGGGGGCCCTTGTCTCTTCGCTTTTCCGTGTGGTTTGCTTTCCACACGATGGAAGAATGGTGACTATCAATCAATTGTCATTCGTTAGTCCCCCGATGCCTCCTGCGCAGTTGTCGTCCCTTCCTAGTTCTTATCCACCAGCTGTATATGCCCCCTCGCAAATCAACTACGTGGCCACCTATCCCATACCTGTATCCAGCGATGCAGCCGTCGTGCGTAGTGTCCTGGGGGCATTGGGTCCTGACTTCCGAGATGTTGACCTCCCACTGGGAGAGCCACTCTTGGAAGCCCCAACTTCCTGTTCATTATGATGAAGTTCGAGCAGAGCATAGTTCGTTTCCTATGTCAAGCTCCTTAAAAAATGAAACTAGGATTGGTTGGAGCATAGTTCCCTTTCCTGTGTCAAGCTCCTTAAGAAATGAAATTAGGTGTACCGAGCATAGTTCCTGATCTTGTGTCAAGCTCATTAAAAAATGAAACAAGGGTTATGAGGATAGTTCTTTTACTGTGTCAACCTCATCAAAAAATGAAACAACTCCCTTTCCAAGTTGAGTATTTTGATTAAGATCTCATAAAATACAAGTCAAGTCTTTCCAAGATCTTGAAAATGAACCTTCATTCCATCCACTTTGTTGAATGCAATGAAGCTTGGGGGGCATGTACCTCGTTTTGCGTCATTATGCTGGGGGCATGTGAGCTTATAACAAGCATAGTTTTTCAATTCAAGCTTGTGTAAACATGAAACCAAATCCAAGTAGAGTTCTCCATGGTTCAAGCTTGTGTAAAAACGAGCCCATACCCGAGTCACCTTTAAAGCTCTTTTCTGACTTGTAAAACATGGAAAGATTTCCCAGTATTTTTTCCATTTTTGACTCGCTAAAGAGAATAAAAATGGAGGTCTTCTTTCAGCTCTTTTCTAACCATTTAAAGATGAAAAGATTGCCGAGTTATTCCTCTTGACTCGTTAAACGTAAATAAGAGGCGGTCGTTTTTAAACTCTTTTTCCCGACCGTATAAAGAATGAAAAGATTGTCGGACCCTTGTCGTTTTAGGTACGTTAATGGAAACGAAATGACGTGATATCAATCGCTTTTTACTTTTTCGGATCGATGTCACTACTTACGAAAAGTACTCCTCGGTCGTAATGATCGGGCGGTTATTTCAAGCATCGTTTTATACTTTTTCGGGCTAGAGAGACACAAATTTATGAAAAAGGACATCCTTGGAGTTTTCTTTTCGCTGTCTTTTCAAACTCTCTAAACATGAAAAGATGCCGAGTTCTTCCTTTGTCAGACTCGTTAAAACTTAAATGACATCGGATTCCGTCGAAATGACACCCTTCAAGCATATGCTATCCCCGTCAAGCTTGTCATCCAAAAATAACCGGGGTACTTGCCAGAAATGGTGGGGGAAATAAAGGAATCATAATCGTCGTCATCGGCAGTATGTCGCTCTTGAACATGGCACTTTTTGCATTCGTGTCTGGGTGGGGACATCTCATCTCGTTTCACATTTGCCTCCATGGGTTTGGGTTATCCTATTTGACCATTCATCTGCTCATCGTCTTGCCATCATGACCCCTGATCATTTGACCTCAAATACTGCCAAATCTGTCGTTGTGCCCCGATATGTTCAAGAGAAGTTGGCCTCTGCAAGAATACTCGACCTTCCTCCGATATCTCACACAAAACATATTGCCTCTTTCCGTCTCGTGTCGACGATGTGGGAATCATTATGGCCCACCTTCGACGAAGATCACTTCCTGTCGACTTCAGCTCATTATCCAGGAAAGTGACCTAGAGACTCCCTTCAGGTACCTTGGAGCATGCATGCCTCAATGGTAGGTTCTTCGTGTTCAACGCGAGGTTTTCATCATTGGCCTCCGATCGAATGACTCTACGAGTGTTTGACACCTGCTCATTCATTCGCATGCCGTGGATTGTACCTATAGTACCTTGAGGACCATCGTCATTACTGGTGGCACCTCTCGCGTCTGTTAACAGCTTTCATCATTGGCTGGGAATCAGATGATTTTCATGCATGTTCGACTTCAACTCCCATATTCACATGCTTGAACTTGTACTGTGTTCGGGTCGGGTTGGAGCGCAAGACCCCGAATTGTGCATGTTTTACATCCGGGTTGCATTTTGTGGATTTTTGTAATCATTACATGACTCATCCATTGGATGGCTGCAACCATACCTGAGTTCATTTATAGATCCTCATCGGATGGCTGCATCCATGCCTGGGATCCAGTTTTATACTCTGTTATGGATGGTTGCGCCCATACCACATATATATCATGTACTTGAGATATCACTTGTACTTCTTTTCGCAGGTTCTCCGACGGCAGTGTTTCAGTCACGCATGTTGTTGTAAATCACTTCACCCCTCTCTCTCTCGGGCCTCATGCTTTAGGGGGCATCTGTTACACAGTAATTTGTCACCGTTTCTCACCGTCCCTGTTACCCCTCTCCGCAATCTTGGAGGACCCATTTCGGGACTTGTGAGAAGTGACAAGACTTGAAACCACTTGCCTTATTTACCTCTAAACATGAGATTCATATTCCTTTAAGACATCTCCTGCTCGTTGCCCCTAAAAATAGCCCTTTTTGCATTAGCGCGGGTGCCCGGTGTTATGCCCGTGCCAATGGGGAAAATCCTAAAGAAAGGGCGCGCCATTGGCGCTCTGTCTCAGAGTCGCAATCGCGCCAACCAGTTTGGGAAAAATTCTTAACCACTCAAACCTCCAAAGTTTCTATCCACCTCATTCACCAAATTGATTCCAAGTTGAGTGAGGATGGTTTGGCTTCGAATCTCCTTGGATGGAAAGTTGTTTGCCACCATTCCATGGAAGTTCCAAGTGATGAAGACAAATCCATGTTTGAGGGGGATTAACCTTATCTCTTCCTTTTCCTCTATAAAAGCTTGTTCCTATGGCTTGAGCAAGCTAGTCTGAGTTCTAGTTCTAGCTCTAGTTCTAGTTCTAGTCCGATTCTTAGTTCTGGTTCTAATAGCTTTGACTCTTGTGGCAATACTTGTGCTGAAAGGAAGACATCAAAAGGTTGGAGTTGCAAGAAGCCTTATTTGTATCCATAAGGCTTTCCCTAAGTAAGGAGACTTTGTCAGTAAAGAGAGAGAGAGCTTGTCCCTCACCCCTTCAAGCTTTTGCAAGACTTGTGTAGCTGAGCACCCAGCCAAAGGAGGACTTGACGTCAAGATGCTGGTTGTATTCTCCTTTGTTGAATATTAATAAATAGATGACTATCATTATGGTTCCATTCTCGTTTTACTTTTAATGGTTGATGTTGAATTATATCCTTCCTGACTGATGTATAATTGCATATATTAGATTTCACACTTGGGTTTGTGTTTGTTCTCTTTGTGTGCAGGTGTCCATTCATGTGGATAGTGGAGGATCGTGACTGGCCAAAGCAAAGGAACACGAGCGCCATCTCTCCTACGAACTAAAGTGTTGGATCTCAAGTAGGTCTTCATCACCTACTCTTTATTTGCAATTAGGAACGTGCGTGATAGCATTGTTTGATTGTTGCTAGACCCGTTCTCGGCTAGTAAGGATCGCCTCTATCCGTAGAGGGGATTTACCTCTCCAACAAGCCCTATCCACGAAGATTTCTATGTTTGATAGTAAAGTAGTGATATACCATTCACTTCGCACTTCTTCGCTAGGATGAGAAGCAGTAGGAATTTTGTTTAAGGTTTTATTGAACCGTAAATTGAAATCATTGATAGGTTCTCTTAATTTGGCCCTAAGGTTAGATAGGTCATTGATTAGCGTTGCCGTAGACCTATCATCACCAAACTTGGTCAGGAATTGTTCTTGGAAGATATCCCAACTAGTGATAGATCCATAGGGTAATGAGAAATACCATGATCCGGCTGTTCCTTACAGAGTATAAGGAAAAAGTTGAACAACAACATCTTCATTGGTAACCCCATTGAGATTAATGGATAGCATAAATTTGTTTATATGCTCTTCTGCTAGCATGCGTTCCTCAAGATTAAACTTAGGCAGCCATTTCTCAGGATGGGCCAATATTTGGCTCAAGGGTATAGGCATTAAGACTGTCCCAGGGTTGTTCCATGGAGTTTGGGCCATCACTGATCTACTAACAGAGGAAAGTGCAGATGATGATCCCTACGGTTGGGAAGATGAGGATATTACGATTTGCAAATGATTTAGGAGGAGTTGTGAGGGTTCCAATGGGTGGAGGAATGATGATTTGAAGTGGAGGAGTGGATGGTTGACTTCGCGGTGAAGAGGTTGAGATGGATGATGATGGTGAAAGAGTCTCACTATCAGACACTTTAGGTGATTTCCTTGCTCTTTTTCTTTTGGGTAGAGGTAATTTGGTTGGTTGAACGCCAAACTTTTCACTCTTTAATCTGGTCAGGGGATGAACAGGGTTATATTGCAAAGTCATGCTGCCTTGAGATTTATCAGATCTTTGAGGAGAAATAGAAAACAGGTGAAGTTTGTGAATCAAAGATTCGACTTCAGGAAATTTGATAGTAGATTGTTCTGAAATGTCAGGGTTTGTAGCAACGGTTGATGCTCCAGCGACTTCCAACTCTGGGTTTAAATGTAATGGAGAAGTCGGGGGAGATGGTGAGGGCGATTTACTCTCATAATGGTATTTAGATTTAGATTTACTTGCCATTCATATTTCAATCCCTCCTTCTAGTGCCAAATATGTTGAAGCCCAAAAATTTGGTCTACAACAAGGGGGATACCCGCCCAGTCCGGACCTTGGTTGGCAGCTCCTTATCTGTTTGGTGTAGCAGGTCCGACTGGGGATATGGGACCAGTTTCCCAATTTATGAGTGTGTGTGTGTAGAATTTGATGTTTCTGATCTAATGATTCCTAATTAAGATGTTCTAATTCTAACTTTAATCTAGTGCTATGCTATTGTATTCTAATAAACAAAAACATCTAAGTCTATACTAACCCGGGGTGTGATTCTTCTATTATGCGATCTAAAAAGATTTCAAATAACAACTTGTAATAAAGATCATTCAGCTATTATGAGAAAAGAATTCAATAAAGATGAACCACTTCGTATAGAAATTTAGACGAAACAGTTGTGAAAAACATATCGCATAATGAGTTATTCATAAATTAAGCATAAATACATAGCTATCACCATACAAAGTGCCAAATGATAACTCAGGCATTCACGCATTAATATATAAACAACTAAAACTAAATATCACTTTAACACATAAGCAGAAATGGTTAAGAGATAAAAGTACCATTTATAACTAGTCCTACTCATGAGCTTCAAGCGACAATGATTTATCTCTCCTTGATCTAACATCCACTAAGAGTACAAAATTGCAACATCAGTAGTAGATATTAAATGCAAACATTAACAAATCTTGTTCCATTCATTCATCAAAACCTCCTCGGAGGGTGAAAAAGTGCATGTTCTGAGGACAAGTTTTTGACAAATTTCTGGACCCCTTTCTAAATGCATGAGAAGGGTTTAAATACTACTAACTAAAAATAAAAATAACTTATTACAAAAATTCAGGATGCAGCTTAAATGACCGTCATTTTTCTAAGAAAAAATAAAATAAAACTATTTCTAAAATTAAATCTAACATCTAACTATTTCTGTATTTGCTCCTTAATATCGCAAGCATTCAACATTTGCCTGAGAAGAGTCAGTTGACTGACTTCAACTTATAATTGTGCTGAGAGCGGAATTAGCAAGATCTAGCACCATCTTTTCGGTAGAATTGATGACGTATTTGGGAATCATCCGCTGACTATGTGACTTTACCATGTATGCCTAGTATTATTCCCAATTTAACTTGATTAACCCTAAAATTACTTCTGCCTTTTCTTTAGCTTTCTGTTTCTAGCATCACCTCTTGCAATTTTTTGGGGTTTGCAAGTAATTGAGCAATTGGAAGCATTCCTTTTCAATCAATTTTCTCAGTGATGTGCGATTAGCTAGGCGCTAATCGCGCATCAGAAACTGCCTATGTTTCTTGATTCAGGCTTCCTTGGCACGTTTTTCGCCTTTTGCACCTTTTGGGAGATATAAAGCTCAAACTGTGTGAAGATAATGATTCTGTAAGCTCTTGACTTGAGTCTTAAACTATTCATTTCTTAGGATTCTCTTCCCCAAGCAGATTAGGTGCGCCTTCTCAGATGGAAATTGGAATCCTACCTCTCTTCCTCATAGTATGCTGCATATTGTCTTGTATAACCTTTTGTTCTTCGTTCTTGCAGTTTACAAATGAGGTGAAAGTAATGATAAAAATAATGATAGGAAAGCTTTAAATGCCAAAGATATGCAAAAGCATGCCACCTTACGTGAACTGGCTCCTTGATAAACACAAAACCATATTTTATTAACAACTGGCATATAACTCATTAATTAACATTAAAGCACGTGACTAGTTCTTGTTTTATGGAAAAAGCTTTTTCTCGAATATCGAGCCAGGAAAATTTGTGATGGAATGATTTTGCGATTTTCATCGCAGTATTGCAGATCGTAGCATTGCATTATCACTATATCGCTGCATCGCAGTATCGCAGATCGCAATATCGCAATATCGTTTAATGGTTATGTGTATTTTATGTGATTTTGCGATATGCGATATGTGATATCGCATATCGGCGATTTTGAGGTTTTCCAACGTGAGTGCTCATTGATGCACGCGATGCGATGGAGGTTCGCGTCACAAACTCGCATTTTTTAAATTTTAGCTCATAAGAAGGCATCCTATCATTCTTTGCGCGAAGCGATATTTCTTAAGGAGTGACTTTACTTTCTTCATCATGAAACTTAAGCTTTTTATATTTTTCAAAGGTATTTTCCTAAGTTCATGATGGTAAGCTTTATCCAAAAGGAAATATAAGCACTAATTGATTTTTTTTATTTTTGACTAAGGGTCCCCACTTATTTAGTATTAGCAATAACACTATATAAGGAGGGGGGTTGTTGGTGGCCACAACAAGTCCGCAGGCCCCTAGTGAAACCAGGTGCGGTACCGCTCTGTACAGTAAAGTGACAGTGCAGACAGGTCCGCACTATAACTCAAACAGAACGTGCGGTCCTCGTAAAAATTTCTAAGAAACAAAAAATCAATCCAGGATCTAAAGCCTACCCAATCCCACACACATCAAGGAAAACCAGAAACAACAAATGAAGTTTCTCAAATAAAAGATAAAGGAAAATTAAACAATCAAATCCCGTCCCCAGTGGAGTCGCCAATTTGTTAAGTAGATAAATCGTTCTTGCGGACAAGACCGATCTCCCTAGTATCAATTGATATCTAGCAACAAGTAGGACACGATAAATTACTTTTCTCTAAACATATTACGATTCATCAATAAAAACTAATAGGTGTTTTAGACCCTACCTTAATTCCAACGCTAGTTTGTGGCAGCCTTGCTCCAATAGCTTCAAAGAGTTTCCTTTTAATAACTTGCAAACACAAACAAGCACACATCAAAGAACACCTGCATAGCTAATATAATAAATCATGTTCATCATAGTGATCAAGGAGTCTATGAAATAAACCATTAAACACAGCTTATTGAGAAAAATAAACTTGATTGTATTAACTTTGAGAAAGAAGAACTTTACAACCTTGGTGCCTTGATGTTGTACAAGCTCTTCCCAGGGTCCAAGCAGGAATCTCCTCTACTTTGACAAGCCTCACTCTCTCCCAAATGATATCAAAAGGTATTTGATCTTTCCTCTCAAAAGCTCAATTAGGAAGACTAAGTTCCAGCAACATTTACCCTCAAAAATATTTAGCTTTCAACCTTCCTAGTAACCAACCCAAAGCTTCATTTTATAGTGCAAAGGAAGGAGGTTACAGGTCCACCATTGAAGTGATAGAGTCCTTCTTCAAGGGGATAAGCTCCTCACATTAAGGGGTTAGCTCCTTAAGGAATGGAATGCATGAACCCCCAAGATTCCCTCTAGAAGCTTCCAGAATTGACTCGAAGTGAGTTTTTAAGAATAAACTTGTGCCTTTTTAACTTTTACAGGGGTTCGCACCCATACATGCATATACAGAGCGGTCAGGTGCGCATGGGACATGACCAGTGGATGCGGCACCGCAGGTAATGATAAGAGAAAGTGCAAAACTAGAGTTTTAGAGATTTTTAAGGACTTTCTCTCATGTTCAAAGCTTGATATGAAGAGCTGAGGTTTAAGACTTGCAAAGGAGGTATGTATGACTGGTGATAGACTCACACAGATTACAAAAAGTCATGCTGACAATTTTTCATGTAACAGTCATCATTCAATCTGAATTCCAGAGTTACACAAAATTACAATATCGTTAAGGATTTAGCTCAAGAACCTTCGGCGATGTCTGCCTTGGAGGTTCTTCGATCCTATCCAATGCAATGCAAATCACTATTGTCTACTATAGGTACTATCGATCCTGTTGATTTGAGTCAGATTAATTTCGATCGAGAGAATCATGTACCTCGTCTTCCTCATCATGTCGTATTTCTAATCCAGGTCCTTATCAAAGGAAAGAAAACAACGAACGGTTATTGATGAAGGTGCTTCAACCTACATCATGTCAGTTTCATGTTGGAAAGCCATTAGCTCTCCTCATCTTAACCAATCTCTGAACACCTTGGAAGCCTTTGATGGCAGAGGTTCACGACGTTACATATTCTCACGAACTTACCAATTATGTTGGAAGGCAATACTATTGAATTAGAAGTAGAAGTTGTAGATGCCAATCTCAACTACAACCTTCTTCTCAGGCGAAGCTAGACTCACGCCATGTCTTGTGTAGTGACTTCTTTGTTCCACATACTTCATTTTCCTCATGAAGGGAAAATTGTCACAGTTGATCAACTTTATTTCTTTTCTGCTGGTTCATCCAATTGTAATGTTCCTTATGTGGGAAATACTGAGATTCCTTATGAGAGCATGGACGTAGGTCTCTTCAAAGAATCTTCTTTAATGGGTACTTTTACTCTCCCACCTCGGCATGTTCATTCAGTCAATATGATCTTGGATTCCAAGGATCCTTGGATTATCCCTTCCGAAGACCAAATTGAATTTTTTGGCGCTACTATGCCTTTAAGTCCATTGGAGATAAATTATCAAGAAATTATTTTAGCTTCGATGGCTGCTTCAGAACATTATACTGTCTTTAGTGTCAACCTGGTCACTTATGTGCCATCCCCTTGGCTTGGTTCTTGGGATTCTCTGGATCCCTTGACCGAGACATTCCCCACTGACGAGAGTATCATGGAGGTCATGTCTTTGGGGGAAGTTCCATGGAATGGTTTCTATCATCGTTCTTCCTTTCTCCCTCACCTCGATGAGATGCCTTATTTTCCTGAAGCATCTGTTTATCACCCTTTTACACCTCCGTTTAAAACTCCTATTCGAGTACATGAAATTTTATCGAAGGGTAATATGGGGAACATCCCTACAATTATATTTGTTCACATTTCAATTTACCCTGAAATTATCAAAATCTTTCAATATGGGGCACCCTTTTCTTGTCATGAGATCAAGTTTTTCATGCCTCCATTCATGAGTTTTTTTCACCAATTTTCTACCATTTACCCATTATTGCAATGGATTTTTCATCTTATGACTCGAAAACCTCACCCGCTCGGGGGGCATGGGGGAAAGCCTTTTATGAGTTTTACTCTATTCTTTGGCCGAATCAATGCTTACATGTCATGTCTATGGTGAAACTCTGGTTTTATGCTTTTTTGATTGATTATCCGAGTCCAGAAATGGACTCCATCTAAAGTATTATGCATGAGATTCGTATGATAACTTTTGTACATTAGTATGCTAATTCATTAGTGTGCGTTTTGATTTTTGGTGTGTTTGATTGCCTTGGAGACATATGCTTTTCTACTTACACTGTGTTCCACTCGATTTGCAGATGTCATCAAGTCATTACATTGGTTTTGTTGATGGTGCTTGTCGTAGCACACATAACCTCTCTTCCGCAGCATGGATACTCGATGACCCTAATGGAGAGTTGATCAACCTACAAGGTATCTGCCTTGGACGAAAAACCTATAATATCATTGAGTATAGTGCATTTATTGAACTCTTGTCAGAAGCAGTGGCTCTTGGCATTAAGAATTTAGTTGTTAAGTTGGATTCATAGCTCGTTGTGTTACAATTGAACAATCAATATTCAGTAAGAAATCCACAAATATTATGTATGTCTCTACATGTTAGATTGCTGGAAAGAATTTTGATTACATTACATATCAACATATTCCACGTAATTTAAATACATTAACTGATGCATTAGAAAATTTTGTTCTTGATAGACATTTGCGTTATTTGTGAAACTGGATCATGTTACAAACACATAAGTAGAAATAAAACACACACACACACACACATATATATATATACATATACATATATACATATACATATATACATATACATATACATATACATATACATATATATATCATGTTTGCAGAGTGTTTACATCAAAATGTCAAAAAATAAAGTGTTCTGAGACACTTGACTTACATAGCCTACAAAATGTGTAAATGGCTAGGAGAGCTATCAAAATGTTTGATGCTCATGGTAGCATGCGACTGCTCTGATCACTCGACCTAACAACTGACGCAGTCGCGCAGAGACTCTGAATGTATGTCTCTGCCAATGAAGTGGAACATCGTCAATGGTGACATAATCTGGAACCCCTCAGATAATTGCCTCCAGGTTGCGCTCCATCTCGGCTAAGGGGTCAGCCCCTTCTTCTTAGTCTAAAACCACTATCGAATGGGTAGCTTGCCGTGCTATTGGTGAGATGCCTATCGGTCTCTCTAGTCCCACGTCTGCACATTTGTCATAAATTGAGTCTTAGATTACATTCTCATAAAAATCGTAAAATCTTGAAAAGAATTTTTAAAAAAATGTTTTTAACTGCGTCAGTCCACTTTTTGCCTGGTGACAAAGGTAGATCTGGATCCCCTTTGAAATTTGTGCCAGCATAAGCATATTCATCCACCATAAGTATTTGGTGTTCAAGCCATGCAAAGAATTGTGGAGGGTAGTGCATATGTTAGCTCGTGCCTCCTTGAGGCATGAGCTAGCTCCATCTCACAATCCTTAGATCTCGGGGGGCGGGATTTGGTACTTCTACCCACTAGTACCAGAAGAGCAGTATTTGCTCCAAAAATAAGGTCACTAGTATGGAACCAAACCCGAACTGCTTCAGGTGACCGTGCTTGCCTTTGGTCAGTTGGAGCTTCATGTTCGCCAAAAGACCTCCACACCAGTTGAAAATGGTGGGGGTCAAACAAGTAATAGCGTACTGGAACTGAGACTTGGAAGCCTCATGAAGAACTTGCATGCCAGATACATACGCCATGGTGAATAATATTGTTCTCAGGACGATATTATTGGTGATAGTTGCAATTTTCATGTTGACTCCATTCGTTATCTTGCAACCAAGACAATATATATGGACCAGACTCTTGGTATTTTCACCTCCTTGGCAGGATCCAAAGAGTTGAATGGCTTCCTCTCGACGGGACAATCCCGTGATGAAGTAAATATCCATTTATTCTAGTTCCAACTCCTACCCTTTGATGATGAAGATCTCTTGATCTACATGCCAAAGGTTGATCAAATAAGGCAGCAACTCCATCTGTGCCCTCAGCCCTTTGCACCGAAAGAATTTTAGTAGGACAAAATCCCGCAAAGCATTTATACATGCCAGATCTTTAGATGCTTGGTGATCCTTGATCTCATGGCCTCTTTCTTTCCATTCTGGGACCATATTTTTCCTGCAAACAACATTTAAACCCATTTTAGTGCTTTTTCTATGGATAAAATCAACAATTTTTGCTTTAAAAATGAGTTTTTAATCTCTAAAAGTTGCTCTTGGCACCATCACGTGAGCCTTTGGGATCTAGCAAGCATCGCGTGTCTGATGACCATACCCGCAATGGTCATCGGCGACCTAAATTTTAAAAATCCTCTTTTTTAGCTTGAAATTCACTGTTAAAATTGCATAAAAAGGTAATGAAATGCAAGAGCATGGATGAGGCTCTTACCTGTCGTAGATGGATCGTAAAAAGGTATCTAGGATCTCTCATAGCAACCACTAGAAAATCAAGGAAATTAGGGCACAAAAGCACTTTCAAAGCTCAGTTTGGTAAAATGGTAAAAAATAAAATTACTTTTGCCTATTTATAAGTTTTGGAAGTCATTTTATCGAATATTTTTGTAATATTTTAATATTTTCTTGATACCAGTGATGGGTGTGTTTCATGTACAGTTACAAGTGCTTTCAATGTGAACAATGATCATTATTGACCGATTCTCGGAGTTTTATTTTATCTCTTTTTCGAAATCCTTAAATAAATGAAAAAGGAACCCCCCTCGAGTCATCTTTCAACTCTTTCTGACTCTTGGAAATTCAAAAGATTGTCAAGTACTTGTCGTTTCGTACTCGTTAAAGTAAATGAATCGACGTCACCTCAGTATACATTTACCCCTTTTTCGGGCTAAGACTGACTATTTATGAAAAAGGTACACCTTGATCGACATGGTCAAGAGGTTCCCTCGGATATTGTTTTCTACCTTTTCAGGTTCGAGGGACAAATTACGAAAAGGGACATGATGGAGTTTTATTTTTCGTTTATTTTTCAAACTCTCTAAACATGAAAAGGATTTCGAGTTATTCTTCTGTAGAACTCATTAAAATTTTATGACGAAAGGCTTGTCAACCATGACAAGACCGATCTTCTCCTTCCTAGGGCTCAGAAGACTTACTAGGATGGATTCATTCGAAGAATGAACTTACATGACAAGCATATGCTATCCCCTTCAAGCTTTAGATAAACATAATTTGGGTACTCGCTAGAAATAGTGGACTAAAATGAAGATGAGACATCATTTCTACAAGCAGCATGTCGCTCTTGAACATGACACTCTTCTGCTCTCATGTCGGGTTTGGGATATCCTCACTTAGTCACTTTTCCTCCCGGTTTGGGTAATCCATATTGCCTCTCATTTGACTATTCCACACTGTCATCATGAACTTTAGTCCCATGTTGAGTCAAATGCTACCACACTCTGGATTCGTCTCACCAATATGTTCAAGAGAAGTCCAATCTGCATTTATTTACCTATACATTGTTTGAGTCGTCGCTATAGTCCTTAATATTATTCCACTTTATTTCTTGTTTCGTGTTGATGATGGAGGATTCATCATTTCCCTCCTTCAATGGGTCACTTCCAGTCGACTTCAACTCATTATCCAGGAATATGACTTAGAAACTCCCTTTCAGTGCCTTAGAGCTAGCATGCCTTAATGGTTAGTTATTCGTATTGGACAACAGGTCTTCATCATTGGATTTCAATCAGGTGATTCCATGAGTGTTCGACATCATTTTCATTATCACATTCATGGATTTTACTATTGTACCTTGAGGGCCATTGTCATTATTGGTGGTTTCTCTCATACCTGTTAACAGTCCACATCATTGGTCGGTAATAAGGTGGTTTTCTAGCATGTTCAACTTCAACACATTTTCACGTGCTGGGATTCGTATATTGATCGGGTTAGGATGGAGTGCAAGACCACGAGTCTCGTATGTTATGACTCACGCTGCATGGAGTTTTATGTTATTCATGATTGTACACATGTTTCTACTATACGGATGGTTGTGACCATACCGTGAGACTTAATATTTATACTGATCCTTGTTATCTGGATGGTTGCACCCATACCATGGATCTTTTTATATTATCTTCATCATCTGGATGACTATTTCCATGCCATGGATTCATGTCTTAATCTCAAATATGTATATGTATATGCGTCTTTGATTTGTAGGTATCCTGATAGTGTGCATCCTCATCCTTGCCAAAAGCTCGTAAAGCATTTCAGCCATCACTCCTCGTTCTGCCTTCATGCTTTAAGGGGCATCTGTTACACAATATTTTGTCACAACTCCTGCACTTCCCTATGACATGCCCTGAATTGCTTGAAACATGATCATTATACATTATACTCATCAATGTATACAACTCAGATCCCTCCTTTAACTTTTCTTGGAAAATATCTAGAGCTTTCCCTAAAGAAATGGCTCATGAAACCCTAAAAAGAGAATCATCACCCTTACGAAGCTCAAAACCATGATGATCGCCTATGACACCTTGTTAAGCCACTAATGGCATCGCTTTGTTCTCTCTCATACTCGCGATGGTCTCAAAAAGGAAGTTTTCCAAAGAGGATGAGAAGCTTCGTGATCTAGAAGCTTCCAGAGCGGCGAGCTGGAGGTGGTTTTGCATAGATGAGGTTGAATCCTCCTATCCTCCTAATTTGACATCTTGGTCTCATCCCTATGAGCCACCTCCTTAAGATGTGGGTTTAATCCTGTCTTTGGAGGAGGTCTAACTCCCTCTCCCAGCATATAAATTTCCCCTCTACCATTCCCAAATGGTTGATCAAGTTCCATTTGCACACCTATGCTGAACTTGTGCTAGAGTCCATTCATTAGACTTGAAGAAGGAGTGTTGTAGAGTTTCTTGGCTTGGACTTGGATTACCACTCAAGGAGAGACTTTCAACATCAAGGTTATGGTTGCAAGCTTCCCTTTTATTCTTTAAATAATAATACAACTGCTGGTTCGTCTTCCCAATATATATGTTCATGTATGTATTTGTTTGGCATTCCTTGATCAGCTAAATAGATTATTATTGGATTTTCCATTTCTTTTGGCATGGTATTTTGTCTCTTGGTTGTTTTTGTAGGTACATAAGCGCTAAAGGAAGTAGGAACAAGACCTTGACATAAGTAGTTCGAGGATTTCAACAAAGGAAATCATATTAGCATCAAAGCAAGGTAGGTCTCCTCTCTTGTTCTATTTTTCAATCATAATCTAGGAATATGTCTATTTGATTGTCCTCTCAAGTTGCTAGACTCACTCATTTGGCTAGAGGGATCGTCTCTATCCGCAGAGAGGATTAACCTTGAAAATAGGAGCTGAAGTGACAACTTAGGGAAGAACAAGCGCTGCATAGAAGACAAAACGAAGCACATCAAAAATAGGTACAGTAGGAGGGAAAACATGAACAGATTGATGAAACTGCACCCATACAGGTTATAGAGTCATCCGAACAACTGGGATAGAGAATACAGGGTGAATAGTCACACGAGAAGGACTTAGCTCAAGAAATTGAACAAATGCTAGAGTAGATGGACATGGATATGGTTCAGCCAGAGTCAGATCAGGATATTGACCTCATGCCTCAGAACCAAGAGGTCACCCCATTGGATTCACCAAATCCGGCAGAAGAGCAAGTCCCAAGCAATTAAGGTGACACAGAGATCCTTGAAGATAATCTAGAAGTGGAGATGCATAACATATCTTCGATGAGTCACAAGACAAAGTTGTGTAGTCACATAGAGTGCCCACTTTGTATGTCCATATATCTCCTGCACAGTTTGAAGAATGAGTGATCATATCCGATGTGTGTAAGAATCCATCAACATTGGCCAATGCTACGAAAGCATATGCCGAAGCCACCAGTTCAAGCATTAGATTCTTGATAGCTGAGAATGAGTGTATGGCTAAGGAATTACAAGCGATCAAGTAGGGAGGAGAACAGGTTACAACATCCGCTAGATCAGAGTTGAAGAGAGTGATATTGGATGAAGTACCGTCTCTCGAGACAGTCATGCGGACATTCTACTCCAGATTCATCACCGTTCATAAGTCAGTTGTCCATCTCAACGATTGGCAACAACGTTGTGCTAAGAGAGCATGCATCTTGTCAAATATGCACACTGATTTTGATTGCGTGCAAACATGGAAAATGAGGTACAAAGGAGACCCATTGCACTTTCCCAAGATGATGAAGCCAAAGGAGGTAGAGTTGAAAGCACGCATATGGAGTCATATCCGGAACTATGAGGAACTCCCTCAATTCATCACCAGTTTGCAAGCTTCACATGCACGGGTGTTCAGGAGCATGGATGTCATTGTATGCATGCATGTGATACTATCCATTGGCACACTCACCAAGGCGAAGTCAAAGAATCAAGTCCGAGTGGAGCGAGACATGTACTTTAATGGGTTGATGCGCGTAGCCACTAGCGCAGACTTGGAGATGAGTTGGACAAAGGTGCCAAATCAGTGTACCCGAATGCAAGAGAGGCAAGAGTTCGCTTTCAGAGGGATGTCACCGTAGAGCACGTAGACACCATAATGGACTATCAATCTTGGCATTAGTTCTTCACTGTTGATCATCATGAGGATGTCGAAGAGTTGGTCTTCCCACAACTCTTCGAGTCTTAGTGATGTCTTGCATGGATTACTCAAGCCTATTTTGTCTTGCATGGATTACTCAAGCCTATTTTGTCTTACATGGGTACATGTGCAGATTGTAATGAAAAATATTGTAAAAGTGAAAGACCAAGTGTTGATAGTAGAATGTAACAGTCATGTAGTAGTTGAGGATTCACGAGGGTAGGTGAAGATTCACAAAAAGGAATGTCAAAGGTCACCCCACACTTTGCTATTTATAGAACCTCATAACTCATTGTACATGCTTTTGGGAGCCAAGCTTCCTATAGGTGTAACTTAGAAATCTTGGAGTATATTGTAACGAGGCTTGACATCTCCACAATGTAGAGCTATTAATATCTTTTTGGAGGAGGAGGCAATAGTGATGGTAATGTTACACTGTCGAGACTAGTGGTTGGTCATGGTTACTCTTTTAATATAATAGGGACAACATGTTTCATGCATATGTTGTTATTGTAGTTCAACTATCTTGGTTACTCTACTGATATGTGTGGTTGTTATTTGCGCATGTATATATGGACTATTTTGTATGTGCTTGTATGAATCTTATCGAAATGTGTTGTTGGTATAACCATCACTTTGGATCGCCGGCTAACCTACTTTCCAACTTGTGATGTCTTGTTTCTTGTGTGTTCCCTTTCAAGTTGCGTGTTATCACAGCGTTCTAAGGTGCGTAGTCATCCCCCCATTCTGTGTGTTAGAGCGTTTCTTGCACACTCCTTGACTTGCTGCAAATGTCACACCCTTGCTACCAACAAGGACATCTTACTGAACTCTACGCGCAACCGCAGTCAAAGCAATACCATACTACCCCACTGCTGGGAGTCCTACACCAAACATTCTAAGGTCTAGTTAGGACCTCTTACTGTGGAGATCCCCTGACATGTTGGCGGTTCCAGCACTAAATGATCAAAGAGTAGATATACCATTGATTATTTATTCAATCAAAGATAGACAAGCATAAACCCCTTAGAAAGCCACAATATTTTAGTAATGATTCAAGCAAAGAGAGATAAATATAATTCCTTACAATAACACTAAAAGGCATATAGATATATGACTGGCCATAAGTGTATTCAATGTTTTGCAGTGCAAGAGAGCGTGTAGACAAATACCTTATTCTCTAAGTTGAAACAACCTTTGAAGTCTAAATTTCTTAATGATCTAAATATCCATAGATTAAGAGCTTCAAAAAAAAATGAAATTCATCCACTAATTTGTCATGATGGATTTTTTTTTCCCAATTTAACAACGTCCAAGTATAATAAAAGACCATAGGAAATGAAACAACCATGACGATTGTTTTCATCCCTTTTTTTATTTCTAACAATGAAAAATTTTAAATTTCATGAGTTGGGAACCAAATGAAGATTTCCACCTTAAGCCATGGCACAAGCTATGATGAGAGTGTTAAATAAATAGAAATAAGAGATCACATATACCATAATTTTTTATTTTTTATTTTCTTATAGAAAGGGATCTATAAATAATAAAAGGCCTAAAGGTGGTGACACTTAGAATTACAATGGCCCAATAGCAATGAAAATGTTATGTGGAGAAATTTATAGAGAATAGAAGCACAAGCCACAGATGCACAAAATGTCAAGAAATATAACATGCCTAAATGCTCACAATTTTTTTATCTTTATATCAATTTACAAATTAACCCTGAAATTTCCAACCTAGCTTGCAAGCCGTAAGTGTACACTTGTAAAAAAAACACAAAGCAATTGGCACAAATGCCTACAACACCTACAATAAGAAATATGTATAGGGAAATATGATTCACCATACTAAACATAAACCAATATGATTCACCAAACTAAACTACAAGGACATGTTGGCATGGAGCAATAGTGCATGAAGAGTTCCACTCATCACACACAAGGACGACAATAACCCATATTCAATTACAAGGGAAAAATAATCATAAATCTCCATTGCAAAAAGTAATATATTTTGGGACTAGCCATCAATATAATGTTTCTCCATTCAATCAAATATGAGCAACCCCAAATTGCTAAATAGAGTTATCATTGCATAACTTTAAATTACTAAACATAGTTATCATTGCATTTTTTGCCATCTATGTAGAGCCTAATGTTGAATGGAAGAATGACATCAACAACCGACCAAGAAAGCATCATGATGATGAATTTATTGATTGTTTTATTTTTTTTAAATTAAATTAAGTATACTCTTATTATTACTATTATTTATTTATTATAGATGAGATTTTTTAATTTAAACAATATTATTTTATTTTTAAAAAGGATATTTGTCAATTTCAGTTGAGTATGGATTGAATCACACATCGCTTTCATATTGGGTTATAGAATGCACCTCTCTCTCTGCTAAATTATTATTCACTACATTTTAAGGTTGATTCTTTTTTCACATGTGTCAACTCCACATTCAGCGTGGACAAAATCACACATCACCCTCATACTTGCTATATATTATTCACTATATTTGAAGGCTCAATTTATATGTCATGGAAATCTTCTTCATTATTCAATGATTTTGTCTTATTTTGTTAACCATAAGTTTAAAACAATCCAAAGTTTTGTAAAATTAAATGCTTTGTAAAGAGGTGTGGTGTGTATATATATGGCAGTTAAAGTGCTTCATTAAAATTTCTAGTTTTTCTTTCAACGATGGGAAATTCTATCATAACTGAGTTGGCAAACTAGCAGCAACTAGGACAATAATCTCTAGCTCTTATCGCAAATGTAGGGTGATGATCTACAAATGTAGGTTCACTAATCGTAAAAATACTTGAAATCTCATATATAAAGGGAGACCCCTCTAAGTTGCAATCTTGTATCCATAGGAAGCCGAGTCTGTTGTCCTGTAAACGTGATACACGAAACACAGCATTCAGGGAGATTTCTTACATGTACATCAATTCCTTGGTCAATTTATTGGTTGAGGTGTATATTGCAGTTCGTAGTTACTTGGCACTCCTTTTACCTAGATTCACTAGAGCAGTCATTTGATCTTTTCTGACTCTTTAAATTTGAAGAGATCACCGAGCAACATGTACTTTCATGCTCGAAAAACTATTGAAAGTGGCTAGAGTCACCTTTTCACCCTTTCCTCGACTCTTAAAAGATGAAAATGCAATGTTTTTGTTTCTAAAATATAACTACCCACAACAAACATGACATCCCAAGCAGTAGCTTCTTAGACCAAATTGAGTAATTCCATGTTAATTTTGAGACTGTTAAAGCCTTAATCAATTTGTTTCCTTTCCTTTTTTGTTGTTGAGGGGAAGCCATCATGGCTGAATATTTGAGTCCATCTCATAGTTCCCCTTCGTTTCCTGGTACTGAAGGGTCCTCCCAAGGAGTTCATTCAGAACTTCCTCAGTTGCTTGAGGATCAGGAAGTTGAACTTGGAATTGTTCTGAGCTTCCAACCTTTGTCTTCTTGCTCGCCTCCATTAGATTCCTAGTCACCATAAGAATCTGATCTAGATTTTGTTGATAATCCCATCTGGACACCCGAGAGTTCGCAAACTCCAGAAAGTCCTCCAAGACTAGTTGTTATCCACTGAACCCATTGTTTGATGTTGTTGTGATATATCCACAACGTTTGTACAGTCCATATGATTGACCTGGTATTTCTTTGGAGTTATCTCCTCAAACATCTCCGGTTCCTCGTTACCAGTTGTTTCCATATATGGAGTCAGAAGGCGATATCCCAGTCTCCTTTCTGGGTCATTCGGAAGTTTTCGCTACACACACTCCTCACGTAGATGATGAGTAGGGATACAAGTTTCCTCCAAAAGGCTTCCCTCTTACGAGAAGAGTCACGTCTCTCTCTTATCCTGAGTTTAGTGAGCCCATATTGCCACATGGTTATATCTCTCTAGCTAAGTTTGTTTCAGGCATTCCTAGTGTGTCGTCATTGTATTAGAACCCCATTTGGTGTTCATGTGCTATGCCTACATCGGGTCCGTTATTTCAGAACATGACCTCTCAACCAATTGTGCAAACTACAGTCACCTCAGTTCCGATTCAACCTACCATTCTGTCTCAACCTATCTTGTCGTTTCGACTAACTCTAGTTCAACCAGCAATCTCAGGTCCATTCTCGATAAGTTCTTCTATCCCTCGAGTGAGTGGACAAACTATGCCACTGCCCGAGGGAAAGATCCAAATATCCCCATGATGTCTGGCGAAACCAGTGTGAGTGGATTACAAACTCACATGGTTGGGATGAATCAACCCTTTTACGGTGCTATTCCTAACCCTGTTGGTCCATCCAAGTCAAGTCACATCCAATACAAGCAACCATATAGGGCTCAGGTCCCATTCCAACCGGCTTATGTCCCATATGGTTTGCAAGCTATGGTAAATCCACCTTAAATTCCTCAATATGGGCCTTATGTTCAGCCTATCCAATCCACTCTGCTTGGTGGATATGGCCAAATACAATTCGGGAACTATCAATATCCTCACGGTATCACCCCAGGAACTATCCAAATACCATTGCAGCAACAAGGACAACCTTCACAACAACAAGGGCAACCTTCATAGCAGCAAACGCAATCTTCGCAACAACAAAGGCAAGGATTGTAGTAGCAAGGAAAATTGCTACAACCGCAAGGGCAACCTTTGTAATAGTTGCAGCAAACTTTGCAGTCTTAGACGCAGTTTTTTCAACAGTCCTCTCAACCTTTGTCCTCGCAAGGCCAACCTTCGCAGCCGTAGGGCCAACTTTTACGACAGAAAATCTAGCCTCTCCAGCAAAAAGGTCAGCCTTTGTAGCAACATGCCTTATATGAATATCAGCAAGGTTGCAAGGTCAGGGTCAACCCCTACAATAGCAGGTCCAAAATCCTTATGTCCATGGTCAACAGGTTCGGCAACCTTATAACCCGTATTCCACGTACAATTCTCATCAACAACCTATGGGAAGGTAGTATCAAACCTACCCAGGACAAAATCCTCCTTATGGGCAAGGTAACCCTCAATGGGGACAAAATCAGAGTCCATATGGACAAAATCCGCCACTATGGGGGAAACATTCTTACCATCAAGGATGGACTCCACATTTTGTGTCTCCTCAAAGGCCCTATATGTTGTTCAACAAGTAATTTCCTTTCTTAGATATGTTGGAACTTATCGATGTTTCCAGGCTCATGAATGATCCATTCTTCATTCGCCATATTGGCCTCCAGTTCTGTCAAAGATTCTGAGCGATTTCCACAAATTTGAGGGAAAAGTGAAGGAGGATCCACAAGCCCATGTGATGGCATATCACCTCTAGTGTTCCTCCAATTCATACATCGATGATTCTATCCATCTTCAACTCTTTCAAAGAAATCTCACAGGTGTTGCTGCCAAGTGGTACATCGAATTGCCTGGAGTTACCTATGGTGACTTCAACTCTCTTGCTATGGCTTTTCTTACTCATTTCTAGTTGTCGGTTCGCTATGAACCTGAGGCCCACTTTCTTACATCACTAAAGAAAGACACCACATCCCATATCTCTGATCATATCCATGAATGGAGACGTCAGCATCAACTCATCAGGTTTGATATTTCTGATGAGTTTTTGACAGAATGGTTCAAAAAATCATTCATTAGCAAAATTGATAAGGACATAACCATGGGTGGATGTGTTACTGAAGAACAAGCTATCGCTCGTGCTCGGTATTTAGACCTAGTCTATTAGCAATTTGGCACATTGTATGAGATGTTAACTAATGCTCCAAGACCATCATCAGATCTGACAGCATCAAAGTGTCCTGATATGCCACTTGTTGACAGTGTGATTGGTTCCATGTCTCAAAATCACGCGAAAGCTTCTTCGAAGTAGAAAATGGCCTCAAACACTAGTTCCAATAATCCCTCTAAGAATTCATCTAGTCTTGGTAAAACCTCTGAGGTACATGTTTTCCAGTCTATCGCAATAGATAAATCCTCTAAAGGTAAAAACAGGGGAAAATGTAAAGCCAATCCGATGCCCCAAAACAAGATCCTCCTAAACCCTTTGTTGATGAGGCTTATTGAAGAAAGCTGAAGTATCCTTGCCTCATCTGTGAGGAGGATCATTACACTAAATATTGTTCTTGATGATTTGAAGTTAGTCGCTTACTAAAAGGGACTCTGGTTGTCTTAAAAGAACCTTTTCCATCATAGCAAACCCAATATGTAGACCAACCTCAGTCTTCTGCTTCCTCAGGTTCCCAAGTGTTCATGATGCAAGGGTCGTCACCTATCTCAATCACTACTCGAACCAAGGGCTATCAAGATAGGCCTAAACAGACCACAGAGAAAGAAGTCAATGATACTCCTTCTACTTATACTCCATCCTCTTTTGATCCTCTTCATATTGAGCGCCCTAACAATGAGTCCGTCATCTGACCACCCCCTAAAGGTGTTCTTCGAATGTCATCTTTCAATCTGAATTCCAGAGTTGCGCAACATTACAATATCATTGAGGATTTAGCTCAAGAACCTTCAGCGATGTTTGCCTTGGAGGTTCTTCAATCCCATCCAATGCAATGGAAATCACTATTGTTTTCTATAGGTGCTATTGATCTTATTGATTTGAGTATAATTAATTTCGATCTAGAGAATCATGTACCTTGTCTTCCTCATTAGATCACATTTCTGATCCAAGTCCTTATCAAAGGAAAGATGATTCATCAAACGGTTATTTATTAATGTGCTTCAAGCCGCATCATGTCAGTTTCATGTTGGAAAGCCATTGGCTCTCCTCCTCTTAACTAATCTTCAAACACCTTGGAAGCCTTTGATGGCAGAGGTTCACGACCCTACGTATTCTCACAAACTTATCGATTACATTGGAAGGCAAGACTGTTGAATTCAAAGTAGAAGTTGTAGATTCCAATCTCAGCTACAACCTTCTTCTCGATTGAAGTTGGATTCACACCATGTCTTGTGTAGTGTCTTCTTTGTTCTACATACTTTTTTTCCTTCATGAAGGGAAAATTGTCACGGTTGATCAACTTTATTTCTTTTCTTCTAGTTCATCCAACCGTAGCGTTCCTTATGTGGGAAATACTGAGATTCCTTACGAGAGCATGGGCACGTGTATCTTCAAAGAATCTGCTTTAATGGGTACTTTTAGTCTCCCGCCTTCACATGTCATTCAGTCAATATGATCTTGGATTCCACGGATCCTTCGATTATCCCTTCCGAAGATCAAATTGACACTTTTGGCACTGCTATGCCTTTAAGTCCATTCGAGATAAATTATCAAGAATTGTTTTTAGCTTCGATGGCTACTTCAGAACGTTATATTGTCTTTAGTGTCAACCTAGACACTTATGTGCCATCCCCTTGGCTTGGTTCTTGGGATTCTTCGGATCCCTTAAATGAGACATTCCCCACTAATGAGGATATCGTGGAGGTCATGTCTTTGGAGGAATTTCCATGGAACAGCCAGCATCATCATTCTTCCTTTCTCCCTCGCCTCGATGAGATGCCTTCTTGTCCTGAAGCATATGTTTTTCATCCTTTTACAGCTCTGTTTCAAACGCCTATTCGAGTACATGAAATTTAATCGGAGGGTAATATGGGGAACATCACTACAATTTTATCTGTTGACATTTTAGTTTACCCTGAAATTATCAAAATCTTTCAATTGGGGGCACCTTTTTCTTGTCATTAGATCAAATTTTTCATGCCTCCTTTTATGATGTTTTTACACCGAGTTGTTGAAATAGAAACAAGAAATGTTAAAAATAGCACTGCTATAGATAGAATTTCAGGATATTCCAATTTTAATTTGTCCTTGAATTGAAACTGAGAATTAAAATTTGAATTTAGTCTCACCATCTTTTTGAAAAATAATTAATTAATTCATCTTAAGTTAATTAGTTGGAGAAATTTAAACATGAAGTCTTTGTGAAGTCATGCAACAATTATCCCTTTGATTGAGGAAGTTACCCCTTAATTAAGGAGATAAGGATAAGTTGTATTTGAGTGTAATTAGTTAGCTTAGTTAAGTCCAATTAGATTAGTTCCAAACAGTTTGTGGAACTGATTGTGAGTTCAGTTAGTTAATGCATGCATGCATGCAACTAGTGTTCTCCAGATAACTGAATATTCTCTCATAAATAACTCATGCATGTTAGTTCAGACAAAGACCCAGTTGAGATTAAAGGTAGGGACAATGTACTATATCAGTTTCAAGAATATTCCTATGAGGAAATATCTTGCATGCAAAAGGAATTTATTCCTTGAGGATTGTGCAGTTTCTACAGAGGTTAGTGTAGTTTGTGAAGTGAGAATCACACAGGTTACAGTTGGATCACCCAGGAGAAATAGTGCAAGGAAATAGGAGGCTTGGAGGGCAGAGGAGAAGGTTTGTGAGAAGCCTTGAGAGCTAAAGCTTTGTGTAATCTTGAGATATTTCCACTTGTATGATAATACAGATAGCAGGGTTTTTAGCTGAGGCTTTCCCCAGAGTACTATTCTGTGTTTCATGTGTGATTGATTGTTCTTCTCTGTTATATGTGTTCTGTTTTATCTTTCTCAAAGCGATTAAGCTTCCGAAAGTTTGATAGTAGACGTAGATTAAGTATTTTGCTTTAGTACATTGCATAATCAAGTTAATCTACAGTGAGAATTTCTACATGGTATCAGAGCAAAGGTGATTAGAGCTGTGAACAACATTTTGAGAAGGGAAAAGTTCACAGTTTGAAGTTCTTGATTGCAGGTACAAAATTGATTTCTTATCACACCTCAAAGTTCACCAATGGCGTTCAATGGCTTGAGACTCGAGTATGCCCCGGATGGCAACTCGGATTACATAGCATGGAAGGATTGCATGGAAGTGGTACTAGAAGGCAATGGTTTGAAGGATTTCATTGATCAAGATGTCCCCAAGCCAGTAGCAGCTAATGCCCAAGAATTGGCGAAATGGAAGAAGTGTGTGGCGAAAGCAAGGAGGATTCTTCTGGAGGGAGTTCGAGACCACATTGTCTCGAGTCTCCATGGGAAGGAGACTCCAATCTCAATGTGGAAGACATTGAAGGACCTATATCAGAACAACAACGACTAGAGGAAGCTGGCACTCAAGGACAAGCTTCGGAAAATCAAGTGTGAAAAGGGCGACACTATTTCTACATACCTGAACAAGCTCACTACCTGCAAAGATGAGCTTGGGAGTGTAGGAGTAATGATAGCCAATGATAATATGGTAAGCATTACTCTCCTCGGTCTTCCAAAGAGTTGGAATAGTTACCAGGACTTAGTGAATGGAAGAGAGAAATTGTTGGATTAGGAACGACTGTGGTCGGATCTGATGCAGAAGGAGATCAGGAGAAGCACCAGAGATGGTTCTTCATCTAAGCATGATGATGAAGAAAATCTAGCCTTAGCGAGTAAGGAAAGGAAGGGGAAAGGGAGGGTTTCCCATTCCAAATCGAGTTCTTCCCATGGTGGGAAGAAGATTGACAATTCTAAAGTGACATGCTTTAATTGTCATGAGGTGGGCCATTATGCAACTAATTGTCCATTGAATAAATCCAAGAAGTGATCCTCGAAAGGATCAGAAGTTCAGGCACTAGCCTCTCAGTTAGAATTGGATTTTACCCTCATCACATGCATGGTTTCATCGATGGTGGGTTGTGTTTGGTACTTGGAAAGTGGAGCCTCATTCCGCATGACCGGCAATAAGAGTTTATTGAATACCTTGGAGGAGAAATACCTCAATATGTGCATAGAGATGGTGATGATGGAAAGTACCATGTTTTAGGTGAAGGTACGGTTATTTTTCAGAGGGAGCATGGAGCTCCTCTCACCCTGACTGGTGTAAAGTATGTGCCTAGACTGAAGAAGAACTTGGTATCGGTCGTGATGTTGGAAGACAAAGGCTATGATGTAGTCTTCAGTAAAGGAAAGGCATTCCTGAGACACATAGCCATGGGTTAGACCAAGAGGATTAGGATTCGAGTGAAGAATCTCTATAAGCTGGAGGTAGATGACTGTGCTGCATTCAGTTCCAAAGCAGAATTGGTGCAAAACCAAGATATTGGCGAGTTATGGCATAGATGCTTGGGCCACTTCCATCATGGGGCCTTGAAGATAACGTTGCAAATCTCTACCGAACTTCCCAAAGGTAAACTTGAGCAAGTGGACACAAGAAAAGGTTGTACCTTGGGTAAGTATGCAAAATATTCCTTTCATGATCGAGACAGTCGACCTAAAGCAATCTTGGAGCGAGTTCATACAGATGTGTGTGGACCATTCTCGACAGCCTCCACCACTAAACAAAGGTATTATATGATTTTCATTGATGATTTTTCTTGTAAATGCTGGATCTACTTCATGCAGAAGAAGGATCAAACCTTCTCAAAGTTATGTGAGTTCAAAGCTTTGGTTGAGAAAGAATCAAGGAAGAAGATCAGGGCCTTGAGAAGTGAAAATGGTGGAGAGTATGTCTCTCAAGAGTTTAAGGACTTATGTTCTGTAGAAGGAATTAAGCAGGAGTTGACAACACCTCATAACCCACAACAAAATGGGGTCACCGAGAGGAAGAACAGATCGATTGTGGGGGTAGCTTGGGCGATGCTACATGACCAAGGCCTACCACTTTATTTGTGGGCTTAGGTATGCAACACAACAGTCTATTTGCAGAATAGAAGCCCACATCGCATACTTGGGATGAAGACACAAGAGGAAGCTTTCTCTGGGAAAAGACAAAATGTGGGTCACTTCAGGATCTTTGGCTCATCAGTATATTTCCATGTGACCAAGGATGCCCGGAAGAAACTTGAGCTGACAACTGAGTTGGGGATACTTTTGGGGTACACTGATACACCCCAAAACTATCGGGTGTATTTTCCTACTAGTCGGAAGACACTGGTTCATGGAGATCTTAAGTTTGATGAGCAGAAGGCCATGTGAGTTTCCCTTGACAGGGAGCTCCAACTACAAGATGTGGAGGAACTTTTGGTTCCTAAGGAGGAGGAGCCCCAGGCTAATACAGAGCAGCCACATGTAGAGGTTCTAGGAGTGGAGACATCCAATCAAGCAGAGTCTTCTAGAGATGGGTGGAAGCACACGAGAGAAGCTAACATATTGTTGTCAGATGCAAGAGAGAATTTCAGGGAACCATTTTCTCAGTGCAGACAGAGGAGGTCACTTGATAGGTACACTGGATATATGGCCCTTGTTGGGGAATGTGTTGAGACCGAAGCATCTTCCTTTGAGGAAGCAGTGCAACAGCTGATTTGTTTTGATGCTATGGTGGAGGAGTATGACTCCATGGTTTGGAATAGTGTTTGGGATGTGGTTCCAAGAACGAAGAACAAGTCAATTGTGAGTTACCATTGGCTTTACAAGGTAAAGCAAGCTACTGATGGTGGTGTGAAGAAAATCAAGGCAAGATTTTATGGCTATGGTTTCTCACAGGTTGAGGGGATCAACTATGATGAGACTTTTGCTCCAATAGCAAAGGTACTCATCTATCAAATCGATGTTGGTACTATCAGCACAGATGGGTTGGAAGATCCATCAGATGGATGTGAAGACTGCATTCCTCAATGGAAAGATTGAGGAAGAGGTGTACATAAATCAGCCGAAAGGTTTTGAGTCGCATGTGTGCCAACTCGAGAGAGCTTTGAACGGGCTGAAGCAAGCACCTCGTGCTTGGTACACCAAGATCGACAACTACTTCACTGGGTTGGGCTTCACAGAGTGTGAAGCAGATGCGAACTTGTACCACATCATGATGGAAGGTAATCATTTGATCATTATTCTTTATGTTGATGATCTGATATTGGCAAGTGATGATCAATTGATCATGTCTTGCAAGGAGGACCTTGCAAGAGAGTTCGAGTTGAAAGACATGGGTCTCATGCACTACTTTTTAGGCATGGAAGTGTGGCATAAGGATGGGGAATTGTTTGTGTCTCAAGGCAAGTATGCCAATGAGATACTCAAGAGATTCCACATGGAGAAGTGAAAGCCCATGTAGAATCCTCTAGCCGGTAACTGAAGGAAGGAGGATGCTACTTTAGGAGTAGTAGAAGCTATTGTGTATAGGCAACTTGTGGGTTCACTGATGTACTTAGTGAACACACGACCAGATTTGTGCTATGCGGTGAACCAACTTGGTCAAGCTATGGTTCAGCCTACCAAGTTGTTTTGGAAGGTTGCGAAGCATGTTTTGAGATACCTCAGAGGCACATCTCAGTATGGATTATGGTATAGATGGTCAAAGGGAGTGAAGCTACAAGGCTTCATAGATGCAGATTGGGCAGGGAGTCCATAAGATTGGAAGAGCACATCAGGAGGAATTTTCAATCTTGGTTCAACTACAGTTTCTTGGTACAGAAGGAAATAGAGGTCAGTTGCACTTGGCTCAGCAGAGGCTGAATACATGGCTGCAAGTCAGGCATCATGTGAGGCCATTTGGATGTAGAAAATTCTAGTTGGTTTGTTTGATCAAAGGATGGGTCCAACTATGATCTATTGTGATAATCATAGTTGTATCAAACTCTCTGAGAATCCAATATTTCAAGATAGGTCCAAGCATGTCGACATTCTATATCATCATCTCAGAGACTGTGTGGCGAGGAGGATCATGTTGTTTCAGTATATTTCGACCGAGGAGCAAGATGCTGACATTTTGACTAAGGCATTGTCAAAGTGTAAATTCGAGTTCCATAGAGACAGGATCGAGGTGGCAGATAATACCTTTCTTGTTGAGAGGGAGTGTTGAAAATACCAACAATAAATGCTAAAAATAGCATTGCTATAGATAGCATTTCAGGATATTCCAATTTTAATTTGTCCTTGAATTAAAATTGAGAATTAAAATTCGAATTTAGTCTCACCAACTGTTTGAAAAATAATTAATTAATTCATCTTGAGTTAAATAGTTGGAGAAATTCAAACATGAAGTCTTTGTGAATTCATGCAACAATTATCCCTTTGATTGAGGAATTTATCCTTTAATTAAGGAGATAAGGATGAGTTTTATTTGATCTATAATTAGTTAGCTCTGTTAACTGAGTTATGTCTAGTTAGATTAGTTCCTAACAGTTTGTGGAACTGATTGTGAGTTCAGACAGTTAATGCATGCATACATGCAACTAGTGTTCACCAGATAACTGAATATTATCTCATAAATAACTCATGCATGTCAATTCAAACAAAGACCTAGTTGAGATTAAAGGCAGGGACAATGTACTATAAATTCTAAGAATATTCCTATGAGGAAATCTCTTGCATTGAGAAAGAATTCATTCCTTGAGGATTGCACAATTTCTACAGAGGTTAGTGTAGTGTGTGAGGTAAGAATCACACAGGTTGCAGTTAGATCACCCAGGAGAAACAATGCAAGGAAATAGGAGGCTTAGAGGGTAGAGGATAAAGTTTTTGAGAAGCCTTGTTTTCCTATGAGCAGCAGTGAGGGATTGTACTGAGAGCTGGATAGCTGTGAGCGCTAAAGCTTTGTGTAATCCTGAGATATTTTCACTTGTATGATAATATAGATAGCGGGGTTTTTAGCTTAGGCTTTTCCCATAGTATTCTTCTGTGTTTAATGTGTGATTGATTCTTCTTCTCTGTTATATGTGTTCTGTTTGATCTTTCTCAAATCGATTAAGCTTCTACAAGTTTGATAGAAGAAGTAGATTAAGTATTTTGCTTTAGTACATTGCATAATCAGAGTAATCTACATTGAGAATTTCTACACGAGTTTCTACCGTTTTCCCATTATCGCAATGGCATTTTGATCTTATCACTCGCAAACCTCACTCACCTGGGGGGCATGGGGGAAAAGCCTTTTATGAGTTTTACTCTATTGTTTGGATGATTCGATGCTTACATGTCATGTCCATGGTGAAATTCCGGTTTTATTCTTTGTTGATTAATTACCCGAGTCTGGAAATCGACTCCATCTAAAGTATTATGCATGAGATTCATATGATAACTTTTTTACATTAGTATGCTAATTCATTAGTGCGCGTTTTGATTTTTGGTGTGTTTTTTTGCACTAGAGACATATGTTTTTCTTCTTACCTTGTGTTCCACTCGATTTGCAGATGTCATCAGGTCATTACATTGGTTTTGTTGATGGTGCTTGCCGTAGCACAAAGAATCTCTCTTCCACAGCATGGGTACTCTATGACACTAATGAAGAGCTAATCAACCTACAAGGTATCTCCCTTGGCCAAACAACCAATAATATCATTAAGTATAGTGTAGTTATTGAACTCTTGTCATAAGCAGTTGCTCTTGGCATTAGGAATTTAGTTGTGCAGTTGGATTCACAGCTCATTGTGTTACAATTGAACAATCATTATTCAGTAAGAAATCCACAAATATTGCATATGTATCTACGTGTTAGATTGTTGGAAAGAATTTTTATTACATTACATATCAACATATTCCACCTAATTTAAATACATTAACTGAGGCATTAGCAAATTTTGTTCTTGATAGACAATTGCATCATTTGTGAAACTAGATCATGTTATGAACACATAAGTATAAACAAAACATACATACATACATACATACATATATACATACATATACATACATACATACATATATATACATATATATACATATATAATAATATATAATATATATATATTATATATATATATTATATATATATATATATTATATATATATATATATATATATCACGTTTGTCGGAGTGTTTACATCAAAATGTCAAAAAATAAAGTGTTCTGAGACATTTGGCTTTCAAAGCCTACAAAATGTGTAAACGGCTAGGAGAGCTATCAAACTGTGTGATGCTCATGGTAGCATGTGATTGCTCTGATCACTAGGTCTAACAACCAATGCAGTCTCGCAGAGACTCCGACTGTATGTATCTGCTAATGAAGTGGAACATCGTCAATGGTGGCATAATCTGGAACCCCTCAGATAATTTCCTCTAGGTTGCGCTCCATCTCGGCAAAGGGGTCAACCCCTTCTGCTTAGCTTGCAACCACTATTAGAGGGTTAGCTTGCCGTGCTATTGGAAACATGCCTGTCGGTCTCTCTAGCGGTCTCTCTGGTTCCATATCTGCACAATTGTCATTAATTGAGTCTTAGATTACATTCTCATAAAAATCATAAAAACTTAAAAAAAAAAAATCAAAAAACAAGTTTTTAACTGCGTCGGTCCACTGTTTTCCTGGTGGAAGAGGTGGATCTGGATCCCCTTTGAAATCTGTGCCAGCATAATCATAGTCATTGACCATAAGTAATTGGCATTCAAGCCATGCAAATTTCTGTGGAGGGTAGTGCATATGTTGGCCCGTGCCTCCTTGAGGCATGAGATGGCTCCATCTCATGAGCCTTGGATCTTGGGCGCTAGGATGTGGTACTTCTACCCACTAGTAACATAAGAGCAGTATTTACTCCACAAATAAGGTCACTAGTATGGAACCAAACCCGAACTGCTTCAGGTGTCCGTGCTTGCCCTTAGTCAGTTGGCACTTCATGTTCACCAAAAGACCTCCACACTAGTTGAAAATGGTGGACGTCAAACAAGAAATAGCGTACTAGAACTAAGACTTGGAAGCCTCATGAAGAGCTTGGGTGCCAGATACACACACCATGGTGAAAAATATTGTTCTCAGGATGAGGTTATTGGTGATAGTTGCAATTTTCACATTGCCTCCGTTCGTTATCTCGGCACCAAGACAGTATCTATGGACCAGACTCCTAGTACTTTCACCTCCTTGGTGAGATCCAAAGAGTTCAATGGCTTCCCCTCGATGGGAAAATCCTGTCATGAACTAAATGTCCATTTCTTCTAGTTCTAGCTCCTACCCTTTGATGATGAAGATCTCTTGATCTACATGCCAAAGGCTGATCAAATAAGGCAGCAACTCCATTTGTGCCCTCAGCCCTGCGGTCCGGAAGAATTTCAGTAGGCTACAATCCCACAAAGAATTTATACATGCTAGATCTTGAGATTCTTGGTGATCCTTGGCCTCATGGCCTCTTTCTTTCCATTCTAGGACCATATTTTTCCTTCAAACAACATGTAAACCCCTTTTAGTGCTTTTTCCATGAACAAAATCAACATTTTTTGCTTTAAAAATGAGTTTTTAATCTCTAAAATTTGCTCTCAGTGCCATTGCTTGAGCCTTTGTGATCTAGCACGACCATTGCAAGTCTGATGACCATACCCGCAATGGTCGACGATGACCTAAATTTTAAAAATCCTCTTTTTTAGCTTGAAATTCACTATTAGAATTGCATAAAAAGGTAATGAAATGCAAGAGCATGGATGAGGCTCTTACCTATTGCAGACAGATCGTAAAATGGCATCCCGGATCTCCCATAGTAGCCTCTAGAAAATCAAGGAAACTAGGGCACAAAAGCACTCTCAGATCTCAGTTTGGTAAAATGGTAAAAAATGAAATTACTTTTACCTATTTATAAGTTTTGGAAGTCATTTTGTCGAATATTTTTGTAATATTTTAATATTTTCTCGATATTAGTGATCGGTGTGTTTCATGTGTAGTTATAGGTTCTTTCAAAGTGAACAATGATCATTATTGACCGATTCTCGGAGTTTTATTTTATCTCTTTTTCGGACTCCTTAAATAAATGAAAAAGGACCCCCCCTGAGTAATCTTTCAACTCTTTTTTGACTCTCAGAAATTCAAAAGATTGTCAAGTACTTGTTGTTTCGAACTTGTTAAAGTAAATGAACTGACATCACCTCAATATATGTTTACCCTTTTTTGGGGCTGAGATTGACTATTTATGAAAAGGGTACACCTTGATCGACATGGTCAAGAGATTCTCTCGGATATTGTTTTCATCCTTTTCGGGTTCGAGGGAAAAATTACGAAAAGGGACATGATGGAGTTTTATTTTTCGTTTATTTTTCAAATTCTCTAAACATGAAAAATATATTGAGTTATTCATCCGTCAAACTTGTTAAAATTTTACGACTAAAGACTTGTCAACCATGACGAGACCGATCTTCTCCTTCCTAGGGCTCAGAAAACTTACTAGGATGGGTTCATTCAAAGAATGAACTTACATGACAAGCATATGCTATCCCCTTCAAGCTTTAGATAAAAATAATTGGGGTACTTGCTAGAAATAGTGAGGGAAAATGAAGATGAGACATCATTTGTATAGGCAACATGTCGCTCTTGAACATGACACCCTTCTGCTCTCGTGTCGGGTTTGGGATATCCTCACTTAGTCACTTGTCCTCTGGGTTCGAATAATCCATATTGCTTCTCATTTGACTATTCCATATTGTCATCATGACCTTTAGTCCCATTTTGAGTTAGATGCTACCACACTCTGGAGTCGTGTCACCAATATGTTCAAGAGAAGTCCAATTTGATATTATTTACCTATACATTGTTTGATTCGTTGCTACAGTCCTGAATATTATTCCACTTTATTCCTTGTTTCGTGTCGATGATGGGGGATTCATCATTGCCCTCCTTCGACAGGTCACTTCTTGTCGACTTCAACTCATTATCCAGGAAGATGACTTAGAAACTCCCTTTCAGTACCTTAAAGCTAACATGCCTTAATGGTCAATTCTTTACACCCGACAATAGGTCTTCATCATTGGGTTTCGATCAGGTGATTCCACTAGTGTTTGACATCATCTTCATTATCACATTCACAGATTGTACTATTGTACCTTGAGGGCCATTATCATTATTGGTGGTTTCTCTCATACCTATTAACAATCCACATCATTGATCGGTAATCAGGTGGTTTTCTAGCATGTTCAACTTCAACACATTTTCATGTGATGGTATTTGTATATTGATCGAAACGAGATGGAGTGAAAGACCCTGAGTCTTGTCTGTTATGGCTTAGGCTGAATGGAGTTTTATGTTATTCATGATTGTACACATGTCTCTACTATACGGATGGTTGTGACCATACAGTGAGACTTAATATTTACACTGATCCTTGTTATCTGGATGGCTGCGTCCATACTATGGATCTTTTTATATAGTATTCATCATCCAGATGGTTGTGCCCATGCCGTGGATTCATGTCTTAATCTAAAATATGTATATGTATATGCCTCTTTGATTTTCAAGTATCCTGACAGTGTATGTCCTCATCTTTTCCAAAAGCTCGTAAATCATTTTAGCCATCACTCCTCGTTCTGCCTTCATGCTTTAGGGGCCATCTATTACACAATATTTTGTCATGGCTCCTCAATTCCCGATGACGTACCCTGAAGTTCCTGAAACATGATCATTATATAGTATACTCATCAATGTATACAGCTTAGATCCCTCTTTTAACTTTGCTTGGAAAATATCTGGAGCTTTCCCTGAAGAAATGGCTCATGAAACCCTAAAATGAGAATCATCGCCCTTATGAAGCTCAAAACCGCAATGATCGCCTATTACACCTTGTTAAGCTAGAAATGGCATCACTCTGTTCTCTCTCATACTCGTGATGGTCTCAAAAAGGAAGTTTTCCCAAAGAGGATGAGAAGCTCCATGATCCAAAAGCTTCCAGAGTGGCAAGCTGGAGGTGATTTCGCATATATGAGGTCGAATCCTCCTAATTTGACCTCTTGGTCTCGTCCCTATGAGCTACCTCCTTTAGATGTGGGCCTAATCCTATCTTTGGAGGAGGTCTATCCCTCTCCCAGCCTATAAATTTCCCCTCTACCATTCCCAAATAGTTGATCAAGTTCCATTTGCACCCCTATGTTGAACTTATGCTAGAGGCCATTCATTAGATTTGGAGAAGGAGTGTTGGAGAGTTTCTTGGCTTGGACTTGGATTACCACTCAAGGAGATACTTTCAACATCAATGCTATGGTTCTAAGCTTCCCTTTTATTCTTTAAATAATAATACAACTGCTAATTCATCTTCCCAATATATATGTTCATGTATGTATTTGTTTGGCATTCCTTAATCAGCTAAATAGATTATTATTGGATTTTATATTTCTTTTGGCATGCTTTGTTGTCTCTTGGTTGTTTGTGCAAGTACATAAGCGATGAAGGAAGCAGGAAAAAGACCTTGATACAAGCAGTTTGAGGATTTCAATAAAGGAAATCAAAATTAGCATCAGAGAAAGGTAGGCCTCCTCTCTTGTTCTATTCTTCAATCATAATCTAGGAAGATGTATATTTGATTGTCCTCTCAAGTTGATAGACCCACTCATTGGGCTAGAGGAATCTTCTTTGTCTACAGAGAGGATTAGCCTTGACAACAGGAGTTGAAGTGACAACTCAGGGAAGAACAAGATCTATGCAGAAGAGAGAAGGAAGTGCACCAGGAATAGGTACAGAAGGAGGCGAAACATGAATAGATTGATGAAACTTCACCCATACAGGTTATAGACTCATCCGAGTAGCTAGCATAGAGACGACAGGGTGAGCAGTGGTAGGTGGAATTAGCTCAAGAGATTGAATAGATGCTAGAGAAGATGGACACATATATGGTTCAACCAAAGTCAGATCAGGATATTGACCTCATGCCTCAGAACCAAGAGATCACCTCATTGGCTTCACCAAATCTGGAAGAAGAGCAAGTCTCAAGCGATCAAGGTGACACAAAGATCCTTGAAGACAATCTGGAAGTGGAGATGCACAACATATATTTCCATGAGTCACGAGACAGATTTGTGCAGTCGCATAGAGTTCCCACTCTAAATGTCCATATATCTCCTGCAGAGTTTGAAGAATGAGTGATCGTATCCTATGTGCACAAGAATCCATTAGCATTAGCTGATGCTACAAAAACATATGCCAAAGTCACCAGCTCAAGTGTTAGATTATTGATAACTGAGAACAAGCACATGGCTAAGGAATTACAAGTGGCTATGCAGAGACAAGAACAGGTTACAACATCCACCAGAGAAGAGTTGAGGAGAGTAATATTGGATGAAGTACCATCTCTCGAGACAGTCATGTGGACGTTGTACTCTAGATTCATCATTGTGCATAAGTCAGTTGTCCATCTCAATGATTGGCAACAACGTTGTGCTAGGAGAGCACACATATTGTTAAATCTACACGCTGATGTCAATCACGTGTAAAAATGGAAAATGAGGTACAAAGGAGCCCCATTGCACTTGCCCAAGATGATGAAGCCAAAGGTGGTAGAGTTGAAAGCATGCATCTGGAGTCAGATTCAGAACTACCAGGAACTCCCACAATTCATCACCAGTTTGCAAGCTTCACATGCATGGGTGTTCAGGAGGATGGATGTCATTGTACGCACGCATGTGATCCCATCCATTGGCACACTCACTGAGGAAAAGTCAAAGAACCAAGTCCGACTAGAGATGGACATGTACATTAATGGGTTGATGCGCGTAGCCACCAGCACAGACTTGGAGATCAAGATAGAAAATATGCATCAGTAGGTTGCTGGTCCAGATGCACTCAATACTATAATGCACATGTTATCAGACGAGCTGGACTAGGGTTCCAAATCAGTGTATCTGGATGCAAGAGAGGCAAGAGCTCGCTTTCAGAGGGATGTCATCATAGAGCACACAGACACCATAATGGACTATCAATCTTGGCATTAGTTCTTCACCATTGATCATTGGAAGGAAGTCAAAGAGGTTGTCTTCCCACAAATCTCCGAGTCTTAGTGATGTCTTGCATGGATTACTCAAGCCTATTTTGTCTCACATGGATACATGTGCAGATTGTAATGAAACATATTGTAAAAGTGAAAGACCAAGTGTCGATAGTAGAATGTAATAGTCATGTAGTAGTTGAAGAGTCATGATGGTAGGTGAAGAGTCACAAAGAGGAATGTCAAGGGTCACCCCACCCTTTTCTATTTATAGAACCTCATAACTCATTGTACAGGATTTTGGGAGCCAAGCTTCCTATAGGTGTAACTTAGAAATATTGGAGTATATTGTAATGAGCCTTAGCATCTCCACAGTGTAGATCTAGTATATCTCTTTGGAGGAGAAGACAACAGTGACTATAATGTTCTGTTGTCAAGAGTAGTGGTTGGTCATGGTTACTCTTTTAATATAATAGAGCCATCACGTTTCATGCATATGTTGTTATTGTAGTTCAACTATCTTGGTTACTCTAATGATATATGTGGTTGTTATTCACGCATGTATGTATGGACTATTCTATATATGTTTGTATGAATCTTATCGAAATGTGTTGTTGGTATAACCATCACTTTGGATCGTCGGCTAACCTGCTTTCCGGCTTGTGTGTTCCCTTTTAAGCTGCGTGCTATCACAGGTTTCTAAGGGGCACAGTCATCCCCCCGTTCTATGTGTTAGAGCCTTTCATGCACCTTCCTTGACTTGCTGCAGATGTCACACCCTTGCTACCAACAAGGACATCTTACTAACCTCTGTGCGCAACCACAGTCAAGGCGATACCATACTACCCCACTGCTAGGAGTCCTACACCAAACAGTTTGAGGTCTAGTTAGGACTTCTTACCGGGGAGATCCCCTGACATGTTGGCAGGTCCAGCACCGTCAACAAAACCAAACAAAGGTATTTATCTCAAGCCACTACAAAATCTATTGAAAGAGCACTAAATGATCAAAGAGTAGATATACCATTGATTATTTATTCAATCAAAGATAGACAAGCATAAACCCCTTAGAAAGCCCCAATATTTTAGTAATGGTTCAAGCAAAGAGAGATAAATAGAATTCCTTACAATAACACTAAAAGGCATATAGATGTATGACTAGCCATAAGTGTATTCAATGTTTGCAGTGCAAGAGAGCGTGTAGACAAATGCCTTATTCTCTAAGTTGAAACAACGTTTGGAGTCTAAATTTCTTAATGATCTAAATATCCATAGATTAAGAGCTTCAACAACAAATGAAATTCATCCACCAATTTGTCACAATGGATTTTTTTTTCCCAATTTAACAACGTCCAAGTATAATAAAAGACCATAGGAAATGCAACAACCATGATGATTGTTTGCATCCCTTTTTTATTTCTAACAATGAAAAATTCTAAATTTCATCAGTTGGGAACCAAATGAAGATTTTTACCTTGAGCCATGGAATAAGCTATGACGAGAGTGCCAAATAAATAGAAATAAGAGATCACATATACCATAATTTTTTATTTTTATTTTACTTAAATAAAGGGATTTATAAATAGTAAAAGGACTAAAGGTGGTGACACTTAGAATTACAACGACCCAATAGCAATGAAAATGTCATATGGAGAAATTTATAGAGAGTAGAAGCACAAGCCACAGATGCACAAAATGTCAAGAAATATAACATGCCTAAATGCTCACAATTTTTTCATCTTTATATCAATTTACAAATTAACACTGAAATTTTCAAGCCAACTTGCAAGCCTTAAATGTATACTTGTAAAAAAAAAACAGCAATTGGCGCAAACACCTACAACACCTACAACAAGAAATATGTATAGGGAAATATGATTCACCATACTATTAATATTTATTATTTATCATAAGCTGTCACGCAACATCTTTTTCCATCTTAAGAAAATAAAGAACGTCATCCTCCACATCACGTCGGAAGCTTCGTCCTTTAATTATTACTTATTACTCATTAATGATTTAAAAAATAATACTCATTATCTTTTTACTCATTAATGATTTAAAAAATAATTCTCATTATCTCCGGATCAGGTTGGAGGACTCCTGAAATAAAAAAAAAAAAAAACAAACATTAATTACTCTTTCATGACAGCCAATTCTGCGATCAGGTAATTGTATTGTTTAACTGAGGGAAGAACCTTCAACGGCAATGGTTTATCAGATCGTGGAAGAGACTTGCAAATATAATACAATATCAACAACCGACAAAGAAGCATCACGATGATGAATTTATTCGTTGTTTTATATTTTTTAAAATTAAAATTAAATATATTCTTATTATTACTATTATTTATTTATTATACATGAGATTTTTTAATTTAAACAATATTATTTTATTTTTAAAAAAGGTATTTGTCAACTTTAGTTGAGTATGGATTGAATTATTTTCATATTGGGTTTCACAATGCATTTCTCTGCTAAATTATTACTCACTACATTTGAAGGCTAATTCTTTGTTCGCATGTGGCAACTCCACATTCAGCGTGGACAAAATCACGCATCACCCTCATACTTGCTATATTATTATTCACTATATTTGAAGGCTCAATTTATATGTCGTGGAAAGCTTCTTCATTATTCAATGATTTTGTCTTGTTTTGTTAACCATAAGTTTAAAACAATCCAAAGTTTTGTAAAATTAAAAGCTTGTTAAAGAGGTGTGGTGTGTATATATATGGAAGATAAAGTGCTTCATTAAAATTTCTAGTTTTTTTTTTCAACCGTGGGAAAGTCTATCATATGGCAGACTAGTAGAAACTAGGACAATCATCTCTAGCTACTATTGAAAATGTAGGATGATGATCTACAAATGTAGGTTCACTAATCGTAAAAAATACTTGCAATCTCATATATAAAGGGAGACCCCTCTAGGTTGCAATCTTTTATCCATAGGAAGCCGAGTCTGCCGCCCTATAAATGTGATACTCCAAACATAGCAATCAGGGAGATTTCCTGCACATACATCAAGTCCTTGGTCAATTTATTGGCTGAGGTGTATATTGCAGTTCATAGTTACTTGGTACTCCTTTTACCGAGATTCACCGGAGCAGTGATTTGATCTTTTCTGACTCTTTAAATTTGAAGAGATCATCGAGCAACTTGTACTTTCACACTCGAAAGACTACTGAAAGTGACTACAGTCACCTTTTCACCCTTTTCTCAACTCTTAAAAGATGAAAAGGCAATGTTTTTGTTTCTCAAATATAACTGCCCACGACGAACATGACATCCCAAGTAGTTGCTTCTTAGACCAAATTGAGTAATTCCATGTTAATTTCGAGACTGTTAAAGCCTTAATCAATTTGTTTCCTTTCCTTTTTTGCTGTTGAGGGGAAGCCATCATGGTTGAATAGTTGAGTCCATCTCATAGTTCCCCTTCATTTCCTGGTACTGAAGGGTCCTCCCAAGGAGTTCATCCGAAACTTCCTCAGTCGCTTGAGGATCAGGGTGTTGAACTTGGAATTGTTCTGAGCTTCCAACCTTTGTCTTCTAGCCCGCCTCCATCAGACTCCTGGTCACCACAAGAATCTGATCCAGATACCTTTGATAATCCCATCCAGACACCCGAGAGTTCACAAACTCCATAAAGTCCTCCAAGACTGGTTGTTTATCCACTGAACCCATTGTTCGATGTTGTTGTGATATCTCCACAACGTTTGTACAGTCCATACGATCGACCTGGTATTCCTTTGGAGTTATCTCCTTAGACATCTCTGGTTCCTCGTCGCCAATTGTTTCCATCTATGGAGTCAGAAGGCGATATCCCAGTCTCATCTCCGAGTCATTCGGAAGTTTCTGCTACACACTCCTCACGTAGATGATGAGCAGGGATACGAGTTCCCTCCAGAAGGCTTCCCTTTTACGGGAAGAGTCACATCTCTCTCTTACCCTGAGTTTAGTGAGCCTATATTTCCACATGGTTATATCTCTCTAGCTAAGTTTGTTTGGATCATTCTTAGTGCCTCGTCATTGTATCAGAACCCCATCTAGTGTTCTGGCGCTATGCCTACATCGTGTTCGTTAGTTCATAACATGACCTCTCAACCGATTTTGCAAACTGCAGTCACTTCAGTTCGGGTTCAACCTGCCATTCTGTCTCAACCTATCTTGTCGTTTCGACCGACTCTTCTGGTTCAACCAACAATCTTAGGTCAAGTCTCGATAAGTTCTTCTATCCCTCTAGTGAGTGGACAGAATATGCCACCGCCCAGGGGGCACGATCCAAATATCCCCATGATGTCTGGCGAAAACAGTGTGAGTGGATTACAAACTCACATGGTTGGAATGAATCAACCCTTTTACGACGCTATTCCTAACCCTGTTGGTCCATCCAAGTTAGGTAACGTCCAATACAAGTAACCATATAGGGCTCAGGTCCCATTCCAACCATCTTATGTCCCATATGGTTCGCAAGCTATAATAAATCCGCCTTACATTCCTCAAGCTGGGCCTTATGTTAAGCCTCTCCAATCCACTGTGCCTGGTGGATATGGCCAAATCCAATTCAGGAACTATCAATACCCTTAGGGTATCACCCTAGGAACTATCCAGATACCATTGCAACAACAACGACAACCTTCGCAACAATAAGGGCAACCTTTGTAGCAGCGAGCGCAATCTTCACAGTAACAAAGGAAAGGATTGCAGTAGCAAGGACAATTGCTACAACCACAAGGGCAACCTTTGCAACAGTCGCAGCAAACTTTGCAGCCGCAGACACAATTTTTTCAGTAGTCCTCTCAACCTTTGTCCTTGCAAGGGCAACCTTTACAGCCGCAAGGCCAACCTTTACAACAGAAAATCCAGCCTTTATAGCAATAAGGTCAGCCTTTGCAGCAACATGCCTTATATGCATATCAACAAGGTTAGCCTTCGCAAGGTCAGGGTTAGCCCCTACAACAGCAGGTTCAAAATCCTTACGTCCATGGTCAGCAGGTTCAGCAGCCTTATAACCCGTATTCCACATACATTTCTCATCAACGGCCTATGGGAAGGTAGTCTCAAACCTACCCAGGACAAAATCCTCGTTATGCGCAAGGTAACCCTCAGTGGGGACAAAATCAGAGTCCATATGGACAAAATCTGCCACTATGGGGGAAACATTCTTACCATCAAGGGTGGATTCCACATTTTGTGTCTCCTCAAATGCCCTATATGTCGTTCAACACGTAATTTCCTTTCTTAGATATGTTGGAACCGCCTGATGTTTCCAGGCTCACGAATGATCCCATTCTTCATTTGCCATATTGGCCTCCAGTTCCATCAAATTTTGTAAGCAATTTCCCCAAATTTGAGGGAAAAGTGAAGGAGGATCCACAAGCCCATTTGATGGCATATCACCTCTGTTGTTCCTCCAATTCGTACGTCGATGATTCTATCCATCTTCAACTCTTTCAAAGAAATCTCATAGGTGTTGCCGCCAAGTGGTACATCGAATTGCCTCGAGTTACCTATGATGACTTCAACTCTCTTGTTATGGCTTTTCTTACTCATTTCTAGTTGTCGATTCGCTATGAACTTGACACCCATTTTCTTACGTCACTAAAGAAAGACATCGTGACCCATATCTATGATCATATCCATGAATGGAGATGTCAGCATCGAATCATCACGTTTGAGATTTATGATGAGTTGTTGACAGAATGGTTCACAAAATCATTCGTCAGCAAAATTGCTAAGGACATAGCCATGGGTGGATGTGTTACCAAAGAACAAGCTATCGCTCATGCTCAATATTTAGACCTAGTCTATTAGTAATTTGGCACATTGTATGAGATGTTAACTGATGCTCCGAGACCATCATCGGATCTGACAGCATCAAAGTGTCTTGATATGCCACCTATTGATGGTGTGATTGGTTCCATGTCTCAGAATCCCACGAAATCTTATTCAAAGTAGAGAATGATCTGGAACACTGGTTCCAATAATCCCTCTAAGAATTCATCCAGTCTTGGTAAAACCTCTGAGGTACATGTTTTCCAGTCTACCGCAATAGATAAATGCTCTAATGGTAAAAACAAGGGAAAAGGTAGAGCGAAATCCGATGCCCCAAAACAGGACCCTCCTAAACTCTTTGTTGATGAGGCTTATTGAAGAAAGCTAAAGTATCATTGCCTCATCTTTGAGGAGGATCATTACACTAAATATTTTCCCAGACGATCTGAAGTTAGTCGCTTACTAAAAGGGACTCTGGTTGTCTTAAAAGAACCTTTCTATCACAACAGACCCAATTGGTACACCAACCTCATTCTTGTACTTCCTCAGGTTCCCAAGTGTTCATGATGCAAGGTTCGTCACCTATCTCGATCCCTACTCGAACCAAGGGCTATCAATATAGGCCTAAATAGACCACAAAAAAGAAGTCCATGATACTTCTTATAATTCTACTTCATCCTCTTCTGGTCCTCTCCATATCGACCACCCTAACAGTGAGTTCATCATCTAACCACCCCCTAAAGGTGTTCTTGGAAAGTCATCTTTCAATCCGAATTCCAGAGTTGCACAACATTAAAATATCATTGAGGATTTAGCTCAAGCACCTTTGGTGATGTCTACCTTGGAGGTTCTTCAATCTTGTCCAATGCAATGGAAATCACTGTTGTTTGCTACAGGTGCTATTGATCTTTTTGATTCAAGTTTGATTAATTTCGATCTAGAGAATCATGAACCTTGTCTTCCTCATCAGATCACATTTCTGATCTATGTCCTTATCAAAGGAAAGACAATTCATCAAACAGTTATTGATTAAGGTGCTTCAACCCGCATCATGTCAATTTCATGTTGGAAGGCCATTAGCTCTTCTCCTCTTAACTAATCTTCGAACACTTTGGAAGCCTTTGATGGAAAAGATTCACAACCTTACGTATTCTCACGAACTTACTGATTATGTTGGAAGGCAAGATTGTTGAATTAGAAGTAGAAGTTGTAGATTCTAATCTCAAACACAACCTTGTTCTCGGGTGAAGTAGACTCACGCCATGTCTTGTGTAGTGTCTTCTTTGTTCTGCGTACTTTGTTTTCCTCATGAAGGGAAAATTGTCACGGTTTATCAACTTCATTTCTTTTCTTCTAGTTCATCCAACGGTAACGTTCCTTATGTGGGAAATAATGAGACTCCTTACGAGAGCGTGTGCATGGTATCTTCAAAGAATCTTATTTAATGGGTACTTTTACTCTCCCGCCTCCGCATGTTCATTCAGTCAACATGATCTCGGATTCCACGGATCCTTGGATTATCCCTTCCGAAGATCAAATTGACTCTTTTGGCACTGATATGCCTTTAAGTCCATTGGAGATAAATTATCAAGAATTTTTTTTAGCTTCGATGGTTGCTTCAGAATGTTATATTGTCTTTAGTGTCAACCTCGACAATTATGTGCCAACCCCTTGGCTTGGTTCTTGGGATTCTCTGGATCCCTTGAACGAGACATTCCCCACTGATGAGGAAATTCTGGAGGTCATGTCTTTGGAGGAAGTTCCATGGAACCGTCTGCATCATCGTTCTTCCTTTCTCCCTTGCCTCAAAGAGATGCCTTCTTGTCTTGAAGCATCTATTTCTCATCCTTTTACAGCTCTGTTTCAAATGCCTGTTGGGGTACATAAAATTTAATCGGAGGGTAATATGGGGAACATCACTACAATTTTATCTGTTGACATTTCAGTTTACCCTGAAATTATCAAAATCTTTCAATTGAGGGCACCTTTTTCTTGTCATGAGATCAATTGTTTCATGCCTCCTTTCATGAGGTTTTTTCACCGATTTGTTGAAAATAGCAACAAGAAATGCTAAAAATAGCATTGCTATAGCTAGCATTTAAGGATATTCCAATTTTAATTTGTCCTTGAATTAAAATTGAGAATTAAACTCGAATTTAGTCTCACTAGCTGTTTGAAAAATAATTAATTAATTCATCTTAAGTTAATTAGTTGGAGAAATTCAAACATGAAGTCTTTGTGAGGTCATGCAACAATTATCCTTTTGATTGAGGAAGTTACCCCTTAATTAAGGAGATAAGGATGAGTTGTATTTGAGTTGTAATTAGTTAGCTTAGTTAACTCAGTTAAGTCCAGTTAGATTAGTTCCAAACAGTTTGTGGAACTAATTGTGAGTTCAGTTAGTTAATGCATACATGCATGCAACTAGTGTTCTCCAGATAACTAATTATTCTCTTATAAATAACTCATGCATGTCAATTCAAACAAAGACCTAGTTGAGATTAAAGGTAGGGACAATGTACTATCAGTTGCAAGAATAGTCCTATGAGGAATTCTCTTGCATGCAGAAGGAATTCATTCCTTGAGGATTGCACAGTTTCTACAGAGGTTAGTGCAGTGTGTGAAGTGAGAATCACACAAGTTGCAGCTGGATTACCCAGGAGAAATAGCACAAGGAAATAGGAGGCTTGGGGTGTAGAGGAGAAGGTTTGTGAGAAGCCTTGTTTTCCTATAAGCGGTAGTGAGGCATTGCACTAAGAGCTGGATAACTGTGAGAGCTAAAGCTTTGTGTAATCTTGAGATATTTCCACTTGTATGATAATACGAATAGAGGGGTTTTTAGCTGAGGCTTTCCCCAGAGTATTCTTCTATGTTTCATGTGTGATTGATTCTTCTTCTCTGTTATACAGTTTCAGTTTGATCTTGCTCAAATCAATTAAGCTTCCACAAGTTTGATAGTAGAAGTAGATTAAGTATTTTGCTTTAGTACATTGCATAATCAGATTAATCTACAGTGAGAATTTCCACATGGTATCAGAGCAAAGGTGATCAGAGATGTGAACAACATATTGAGAAGGGAAAATTTTGAAGTTTGAAGTTCTTGATTGCAGGTACAAAATTGATTTCTTATCACACCTCAAATTTCACCAATGGTGTTCAATGGCTTGAGACTCGAGTATGCCCTGGATGGCAGCTCGAATTACATAGCATGGAAGGATTGCATGGAAGCGGTATTAGAAGACAATGGTTTGAAGGATTTCATTGATCAAGAAGTCCCCAAGCTAGCAGTAGCTAATGCCCAAGAATTGGCGGAATGGAAGAACTGTGTGGCAAAAACGAGGAGGATTCTTTTGGAGGGAGTTCGAGACCATATTATCTCAAGTCTCCATGGGAAGGAGACTTCGTTCTCAATGTGGAAGACATTGAAGGACCTATATTAGAACAATAGCAACCAGAGGAAGTTGGCGCTCAAGGACAAGCCTCGGAAAATCAAGTGTGAAAAGGACAACATTATTTCTACATACCTGAACAAGATCACCACCTGCAGAGATGAGCTTGGGAGTGTAGGAGTAACGATAGCCAAGAATAATATGGTGAGCCTTGCTCTCCTAGGTCTTCCAAAGAGTTGGAATAGCTACTAGGACTCAGTGAATAGAAGAGAGAAACTATTGGATTGGGAATGACTATGGTCAGATCTGATGTAGGAGGAGATCAGGAGAAGCACCAGAGATGGTTCTTCATCTAAGCATAATGATGAAGAAAATCTAGCCTTAGCGAGTAAGGAAAGGAAGGGGAAAGGGAAGGCTTCCCATTCCAAATCAAGTTCTTCCCATGGTGGGAAGAAGATTGACAAATCTAAAGTGAGATGCTTTAATTGTCATGAGGTGGGCCATTATGCAACTAAGTTTGCATTGAAGAAATCCAAGAAGGGATCCTCGAAAGGATCAGAACGTGAGGCACTAGCCTCTCAATTCGAATTAGATATTACCCTCATTGCATGCATGGTTTCATTGATGGTGGGTTGTGTTTGGGACCTAGACAGTGGAGCCTCATTCCACATGACCGGCGATAAGAGTTTATTCAGTACCTTGGAGGAAAAAGAGCTCAAGATGTGCAGAGAGACGGGCGATGATGGAAAGTACCATGTTTCAGGTGAAGGCACGATTGTTTTTCAGAGGGAGCATGGAGCTCTTCCCACCCTGAATGATGTACAGTATGTGCCTAGACTGAAGAAGAACTTGGTATCGGTTGCGATGTTGGAAGACAAAGGCTATGATGTAGTCCTCAATAAAGGAAAGACGTTCCTGAGACACATAGCCATGGGTTAGACCAAGAGGATTGGGATTTGAGTGAAGAATCTCTACAAGCTGGAGGTAGATGACTGTGCTACATTAAGTTCCAAAGCAGAATTGGAACAAAGCCAAGATATTGGCGAGTTATGGCATAGGTAGTTGGACCACTTGCATCATGGCGCCTTGAAGATAATACAACAAATCTCTACCGGGCTTCCCAAAGGTAAACTTGAGCAAGTGGACACATGCAAAGGTTGTACTGGGTAAGTATGCAAAATATTCCTTTCATGATCGAGACAGTCAAGCTAAAGCAATCTTGGAGCAAGTTCATACAGATGTGTGTGGACCATTCTCGACAACCTGCACCACTAAACAAAGGTATTATGTGATTTTCATTGATTATTTTTCTCGTAAAAGTTGGATCTATTTCATGTAGAAGAAGGATCAAACCTTCTCAAAGTTTTGTGAGTTCCAAGCTTTGGTTGAGAAAGAATCAGGGAACAAGATCAGGGCCTTGAGAAGTGACAATGGTGGAGAGTATGTCTCTCAAGAGTTTAAGGACTTTTGTGCTATAGAAGGAATTAAATGGGAGTTGACAGCACCTCATAACCCATAGCAAAATGGGGTGGCCAAGAGGAAGAACAGATTGATTGTGGGGGCAGCTCGAGCGATGTTGCATGACCAAGGCCTACCACTTCATTTGTGGGTTGAGGCATGCAACACAATGATCTATTTGCAGAATAGAAGCCCACATTGTATACTTGGGATGAACACACTAGATGAAGATTTCTCCAGGAAGAGACTAGATGTGGGTCACTTCAGGATCTTTGGCTCATCGGTATATTTCCATGTGACCAAGGATGCCCAGAAGAAACTTGAGTTGACAGCTGAGTTTGGGATACTTTTGGGGTACACTGATACACCCCACAACTATCAGGTGTATTTTCCTACCAGTCCGAAGACAGTGGTTCGCAGAGATCTTAATTTTGATGAGTAGAAGGCCATGCTTGTTTCCCTTTAGAGGGAGCTCCAACTATAGGCTGTGGAGGAAATTTTGGTTCCTAAGGACGAGGAGCCTCAAACTAATGGGGAGCAGCCACATGCAGAGGTTCTAGGAATGGAGACATCCAATCAAGCAGAGTCTTCCAGAGATGGGCGGAAGTGCACAAGAGAAGTTGAAAGATTGTTGTCATATGCAAGAGAGAATGTGGGAGAACCATCTTCTCAGTGCAGATAGAGGAGATCACCTAATAGGTACACTAGATACATGGCCCTTGTTGGGGAATGTGTTGAGACCGAGCCATCTTCCTTTCAGGAAGCAATGCAGCAGTTGATTTGGGTTGATGCTATGGTGGAGGAGTATGACTCCATAGTTCAGAATAGTGTTTGGGATGTGGTTCCAAGGCTAGAGAACAAGTCAGTTGTGAGTTCTCGTTGGCTTTACAAGGTAAAGAAAACTATTGATTGTGGTGTGGAGAAAAACAAGGCAAGATTTTCTGGCCATGGTTTCTCACAGGTCAAGGGGATCGACTATGATGATACATTTTCTCCTGTAGCAAGGTACTCATCTATCAGATCGATGTTGGCACTATCAACACAGATGGGTTGGAAGATCCACCAGATGGATGTGAAGACTGCATTCCTCAATGGAAAGATTGAGTAAGAGGGTTACATATAGCAGCCAAAAGGTTTTGAGAACTTTGATCGTGAGTCGCATGCGTGCCAACTCAAGAGAGCTTTGCACGGGTTGAAGCAAGCACCTCATGCTTGGTACACTAGGATCGACAACTACTTCACCGGGTTGGGCTTCACAAAGTGCGAAGCGGATGCGAACTTGTACCACATCATGGTGGAAGGTAAGCAGTTGATCATTGTTCTTTATGTTGATGATCTGATATTAACAGGTGATGATCAGTTGATCATGTCTTGCAAGGTCAGTTGATCATTGTTCTTTATGTTGATGATCTGATATTAACAGGTGATGAACAGTTGATCATGTCTTGCAAGGAGGACCTTGCAAGAGAGTTCGAGATGAAAGACTTGGGTCTCATGCACTACTTTCTAGGCATGGAAGTGTGGCAAAAGGATGGGGAATTGTTTGTGTCTCAAGGAAAGTATGCCAATGAGATACTCAAGAGATTCCACATGGAGAAGTGCAAGCCCATGTAAACTCCTCTAGCCGGTAACTGGAGGAAGGAGGATGCTACTTAAGGAGAAGTAGTAGAAGCTACTATGTATAAGCAGTTTGTGGGTTCACTAATGTACTTAGTGAACACACAACCAGATTTGTGTTATGTGGTGAACCAACTGAGTCAAGCTATGGTTCAGCCTACCAAACTGTTTTGGAAGGTAGCGAAGCATGTTTTGAGATACCTCAGAGGCACATCTCAATGTGTATTATGGTACATGCGATCAAAGGGAGTGAAGCTACAGGGCTTCACAAATGCAGATTGGGTAGGAAGTCCATCAGATCGGAAGAGCACATCAAGAGTCATTTTTAGCCTTGTTTTAGCTGTAGTTTCTTGGTACAGCAGGAAACAAAGGTCAGTTGCACTCAACTAAGCAGAGGCTGAATACATGGCTGCAAGTTAGGCATCATGTGAGGCCATTTGGATGCAGAAAATTCTAATTGGTTTGTTTGATCAAAGGATGGATCCAACTGTGGTCTTTTATGATAATTAGAGTTGTATCAAACTCTCTGAGAATCCAGTATTTCATGACAGGTCCAAGCATATCGACATTCAATATCATCATCTCAGAGACTGTGTGGTGAGGAGGATCATGTTGTTGCAGTATATTGTGACCAAGGAGCAAGATGCTGACATTTTGACTAAGGCATTGTCCATAGAGACAGGATCGGGGTGGCAGATAATACCTTTCTTGTTGAGAGGAAGTGTTGAAAATAGCAACAAGAAATGTTAAAAATAGCATTTCTATAGATAGCATTTCAAGATATTCCAATTTTAATTTGTCCTTGAATTAAAATTGAGAATCAAAATTCGAATTTAGTCTCACCAGCTGACTGAAAAATAATTAATTAATTCATCTTGAGTTAATTAGTTGGAGAAATTCAAACATGAAGTCCTTGTGAAGTCATGCAACAGTTATCCCTTTGATTGAGGAAGTTATCCCTTAATTAAGGAGATAAGGATGAGTTGTATTTGATCTGTAATTAGTTAGCTCAGTTAATTGAGTTAAGTCCAGTTAGATTAGTTCCAAATAGTTTGTGGAACTGATTGTGAGTTCAGTCAATTAATGCACACATGCATGCAACTAGTGTTCTCCAAATAACTGAATATTCTCATAAATAACTCATGCATGCCAGTTCAGACAAAAACCCAGTTGAGATTAAAGGCAGGGACAATGTACTATCAATTGCAAGAATATTCCTATGAGGAAATCTCTTGCATTGAGAAGGAATTCATTCCTTGAGGATTGCATAGTTTCTACAGAGGTTAGTGTAGTGTGTGAGGTGAGAATCACACAAGTTACAGCTAGATCACCCAGGAGAAATAGTGCAAAGAAATAGGAGGCTTGGAGGGCAGAGGATAAGGTTTGTGAGAAGCCTTGTTTGCCTATGAGTAGCAGTGAGGGATTGTACTGAGAGCTGGATAGCTGTGAGAGTTAAAGCTTTGTGTAATCCTGAGATATTTCCACTTGTATGATAATATAGATAGCGGGGTTTTTAGCTGAGGCTTTCCCCAGAGTATTCTTCTGTGTTTCATGTGTGATTGATTCTTCGTCTCTGTTATATGTGTTCTGTTTGATATTTCTCAAATTGATTAAGCTTCCACAAGTTTGATAGTAGAAGTAGATTAAGTATTTTGCTTTAGTACATTGCATAATCAGATTAATCTACAGTGAGAATTTCTACACGAGTTTCTACTGTTTGCCCATTATCGCAATGGCGTTTTGATCTTATGACTCGCAAACCTCACTCACCTAGGGGGCATGGGGGAAAAACATTTTATGAGTTTTACTCTATTGTTTGGATGATTCGATGCTTACATGTCATGTCCACGGTGAAACTCCAGTTTTATTCTTTGTTGATTGATTACCCGAGTCTAGAAATGGACTCCATCTAAAGTATTGTGCATGAGATTCGTATGATAACTTTTGTACATTAGTATGCTAATTCATTAGTGTGCGTTTTGATTTTTGGTGTGTTTGTTTGCTTTGGATACATATGTTTTTCTTCTTACCCTGTGTTCCACTCGATTTGCATATGTCATCAGGTCATTACATTGGTGTTTTTGATGGTGTGTGTCGTAGCACAAAGAACCTCTCTTCCACAGCATGGGTACTCTATGACCCTAATGGAGAGCTGATCAACCTACAAGGTATCTGCCTTGGCCAAACAACCAATAATATCATTAATTATAGTGCAGTTATTGAACACTTGTCATAAGCAGTTGGTCTTGGCATTAGGAATTTAGTTGTTAAGTTGGATTCACAGCTCGTTGTGTTACAATTGAACAATCATTATTTACTAAGAAATCCACAAATATTGCATATGTATGTACGTGTTAGATTACTGGAAAGAATTTTTATTACATTACATATCAACATATTCCACCTAATTTAAACACATTAACTGATGCATTAGCAAATTTTGTTCTTGATAGACATTTGTGTCATGTGTGAAACTGGATCATGTTATGAACACATAAGTATAAATAAAACATGTATACACACGCACACACACACACACATAGATATATATAAACACACACACACACATCGATATATATATATATATATATAGATATATATCACATTTGTCGGAGTGTTTACATCAAAATGTCAAAAAATAGAGTGTTCTAAGACATTTGGATTTAAAAGCCTACAAAATGTGTAAACGGCTAGGAGAGCTATCAAACTGTACGATGCTCATGGTAGCATGCTCTGATCACTCGGCCTAACAACCGAAGTAGTATCGCAGAGACTCTGACTGTATGTCTCTGCTAGCGGAGTGGAACATCGTCAATGGTGGCATAATCTCGAATCTCTCGGATAATTTCCTCTAGGTTGCACTCCATCTCGGCTAACGGGTCAGCCCCTTTTGCTTAGCCTGCAACCACTATTAGATAGTTAGCTCACCGTGCTAATTATAACATGCCTGCCGGTCTCTCTGCCTATTTGTCATTAATTGAGTCTTAGATTACATTCTCATAAAAATCATAAAAACTTAAAAAAAAATAAATCAAAAAACAAGTTTTTAATTGTGTCAGTCCACTATTCGCCTGGTGGTAGAGGTAGATCTGGATCTCCTTTGAAATTTGTGCCAGCATAAGCATAGTCATTGACCATAAGTAATTGGCATTCAATCCATGCAAAGATCTCTCGAGGGTAGTGCATATATTGGCCCATGCCTCCTCGAGGCATGGGATGGCTCTATCTCACGAGCCTTGGATCTCGGGGGGCAGGATGTGGTACTTCTACCCACAAGTAACATAACAACAGTATTTACTTAACAAATAAGGTCACTAGTAAGGAACCAAACCCGAATTACTTTAGGTGTCCGTGCTTGCCCTTAGTCAGTTGGCGCTTCATGTTTGCCAAAAGACCTCCACACCAGTTGAAAATGTTGGGGGTCAAACAAGAAATAGCGTACTGGAATTGAGACTTGGAATCCTCGTGAAGAGCTTGCGTCCCAGATACACGCACCATGGTGAACAATATTGTTCTCAGGACGAGGATATTGGTGATAGTTGCAATTTTCACATTGCCTCCATTTGTTATCTCGGCACCAAGATAATATCTATGGACGAGACTCTTAGTACTGTCACCTCCTTGGCGGGATCCAAAGAGTTGAATGGCTTCCCCTCGACGGGACAATCCTGTGATGAATTAAATGTCCATTTCTTCTAGTTCCATCTCCTACCCTTTGATGATGAAGATCACTCGACCTACATCCCGAAGGATGATCAAATAAGGCAGTAACTCCATTTATGCCCTCAGCCCTATGGTTCGAAGAATTTCAGTAGGCCACAATCCCGCAAAGCATTTATACATGCCCGATCTTGAGATTCTTGGTGATCCTTGGCCTCGTGGCCTCTTTCTTTCCATTCTAGGACCATATTTCTCCTTCAAACAACATTTAAACCCCTTTTAGTGCTTTTTCCATGGATAAAATCAACAGTTTTTGCTTTAAAAATGAGTTTTTAATCTATAAAAGTTGCTCTCAGCGCCATCGCGTGAGCCTTTGGGATCTAGCACAACCATCGCGGATCTGATGACCATACCCGCAACGGTCAACAGTGACCTAAATTTTAAAAATCCTCTTTTTTAGCTTGAAATTCACTGTTAAAATTGCATAAAAAGGTAACGAAATGCAAGAGCATGGAGGAGGCTCTTACCTATTGGTGGGCCCCAGTATTGCAGCAATAATCCTGCAACTCCTGGAACTCCCTTCTTTAATTTTATCAACCCAGTAGTTCGTAACAAACTTGGAAGCGACGGTGCTGTATGCACAAGTACTAGCTCTTGTCGCAGTTGTCACTTGGTCAGCTGGCACAAGTCCACTAGGAGCTTAAGCCAGCTTCTATGAGCTCTTAGAAGAAGCTTTCTAATTGATGGATGAAAGCTAACTCAAAGGAGGCTAATCTGCTTGCGGAAAAAAACTGAAAGCCAAAAGGAAACGCAAACCCTAGCAAACCCTAATTCTACCAGCTAGTCCTACTGATGCAAAAATGAAAATACAAACTACTGAAAGAGATGTAATGACTTCTATGAAGGTAAAATACATGTGTCTAGACTACCTCTGTCCTAGGAAAACATCTTTTTGTATTTTTTATTAAGTTTTCAGTTTCATCATGCATATGCTTTCACTGTTCTTTATTGTGCAGGGGTGGATCAAGGAGGAGAAATGCTTGGAAAAGGTTGGAAAGGTTCAGAGAGGGTTTAAGGAGTCCCTAACACCCTTCCAGAGAGTTTCAAAAAGTTTGGCTATCAAGAAACCTCATTTGTGAGCTTCTACAGGAAGTCTGCAGGGGTTCTCCAGGATGTTCAGAGATTTCTACAGGATGTTCAGAAATTTCTACAGGATGTATAGAAATGGGATTTTGGAGGATGGATGAGTGAGGGAAGATGTAGGAATGGATATGGAGGTAGGATAGGGGTGTCAAGAGGTCCAGTACTTGGGGAATGGAGCTGAGGAGTGGCAAGGATGGTGGGATTTGTTCAAGAAAGACTGAAGCAATGTTGCACAAAAATTAGGGTTTTGGGAGCAAATGGCAAACGTGAGGCAAGGATTCTAGGTAGAGGGTGGAGTGGATGGTGCTGATCGATAATAAGCAGATGAAGAAGTGGTACAGGTGCTCTGCAAGTCATTTTTCCAATCTGAACCAACAAAGACTTGTAAATTCAAAGACCTAATTACGTTGACCTAATATGCTAGCTGCCAGTAAAGAGAATGAACAGAAGTGTGACCTGCAATGAAACCATGTATTTTTTCTCATGCAACTAAGAAAATGAAAGTCTGAACTTGTAACCAAATTCTACACATGAAAATCAAACACTAGTGATTGCATGGCAAAGCAAAACAAGTGTTTTTGTGGGCAGAAAAGTCATCCTAGTCACAGCTCCTGATCCCACTGAGGGAGAGGTGAAACCACAGATGTTTGATGGCCCTTTTCTTGAAAATTTTTTGTTAACAACCTATCAACTAAATCTGAGCATGAAAAGCTATTTTACTCATAAAAAACAACCTAAATAACAAAACAAGATTTAAATCTAAATAGCAGATTTTATTCTAAGAATGCAGCAAAGACACATGAAAGCAAACAAAGGAGGTACTGGGCACTTGAGATGGGCCCAACCCCAAGAGCTATAGCCTCCTAAGAGAGATTTAGAGCTGGTGCAAAGCTGGATTCATCTTTATTGATCAAAAGAAATGTTACATTCCAAAAACTATCAACAAGGAGAACTTGAAAATGTGCTGAAAGCAAAGCTAATCTATTGCCTAAAAATCGAACTACAAAATGACTACAAAATTACTAACTATCTACTAACCAAAATGACTAACTACCGGCTAACCAAAATGAGGCCCTAAGCCCTCTTATTTATACAAATTGAGGACCCCAACATTCCTCCTAAACTTTAGGGACTCGGCTGCCAAAACTTGTAGTTAGCCACAGTCCTACTTGACTTGCTTGGCTGCCCTTGTGCTAATTGATTTGGTGGCCCTTGAACTCTGATCTAATGGTGGAGAATTTGAGGTAAGGGCCCATAAATGAAGGGGACACCTTCCTACAAATCCTCTCCCTTGTTCTCCCTCGAATTTGGCTGCTAAGTGCTCATTAAAACCTTCAATTTTGTCTCCAAATTGACCAAAAAGGCTACACAAAGCACACATTAGACTTGTTGGCATAACGACTAACCCAATTCACTCTATTAGCATAAATATAATAAAAAAAATGAAATAAACTAATGAGAATGGTGGATTAAGTCGAATTAGGAGGTTGAATGAGCCCAAATAATTATCCATTTTTGGGGCTCATCACTTGGATGAGATCAGGGACAAGGTCCAAGAGACAACAACGGAACTATGGCAACATCTCGAGCAGTAGTTCCAACAATCACTTAGAAGCATGCAGAAATATTTGCATGAGATGCACATATAGACAGATCGGCTGCAAGCGAGCGGGGTTCAAGTGAGCTTGCAATAAGCAAGTGTGAGGGTAATAGAAATAGAATGGACTATGGACCTTAGATTCATTCCCATTCTAGAAGGATCATTATGTTCTAAGTCAGAGGAAGATAACACTCAAATTGGGAATATTAGAGGAGTATGTATGAATTTAGTCATGCTGCCACTTCCGACCCTCCACGTGCTTCATCATGGGGTCTTGGATGAGCTTTGGGTAAGAGAACAATGCACACTATTGGTGATTAGCGAAGTTAAAACAAACAATGAATAGATCTTCACTGAAAAAGTTTAGGCTCTTAAGGAAAAGGAAGAGCTAGCAGTGCAAAGTTAGAGCCTAGAAGCAACAATTACACAAGCGTCTAATTCAGTACCGAAGCTACACATTCCAGAGGATGTGACCATGTCTGAAAAGGTTCAAAAATTAGCTACTGACATGCAACAATATAAGGAGGAATTAGGTCGAGTCACTTTTGATTTTCATATGAATATCTTAGAACTGTAATTGATATTGCAGCCAACTACTCTACTAGAGGTCAGGGAGTACTCCGATGCAGCCATCGGAGAACACATGTCTACTTTGGAGAATGTAGTATCGAGATGCAATGATATTTTTCAAAATGAAATAGAGTTATGGACCACTTTCCAGGAGGACACAAACCTACAGAGATTGGGTACAGAGATCAAAGAGGCATAGTTGAAAGTCAATGAGATTAGGGCAACTATGCACACTTTGGCACCAGTCCAGTGCTTCATGCGTTTGCAAGAAAATGAAGGTGATGTAGGTATAGGTTGAGGAGCTACAGTAGAAATAACAAGTTTTGAAGGCTCAAATTCAACCATGGACAATAGAGGTGAGCCAGATTACCCTGGGTATTGAAGAGAATCTGAAGGCTTTCTAGCAGAAACAAAGGACCATGAGCCTTGCGATGGAGGGGCCAACTACAGAGAAGCTGGTTGAAGAAGTGTAGTAGGCCATTGTACAAAGCACAACAGACCTTGAAGTTCTGAATATGGAGTTCAGTGAACTCCACCATAAAGTGGAGAAGCGAGCTGAGTGACTCAAGGGCGAGTCACCATATTTGTGTCGGGGACCTATTGGGATGGGATCCATAGGGTCAAATTTTGTCAATTAAGTCAATTTTTGTAAAAGTTTGTTAAATAATGAATAATCTCCATGAAATGTGGAAGCGGAGCATGAAGCTAGCTAAGAGTCAAAGGGGCATTAGTACCTTGTATGGGTAGGTGATAGATCGGTTTTGAGACCCACCCATGGTCTGCAGGCCATGGTATTGTAATGAAAAGGCTATATATAGTTGGGTCATAGTGAGTCTAAGGGATAAATTTTGATAGAGAAGCATTGTAAGGGCAAGGTGCTAAGGAAGGAAAAGTAGGTTCCCTGTACTTAGGTGAAAGGGGAAGGCTCCTGCAGCTGAGTGCATGGAGACCTTAATAAGTTTGTAGCTTAGTGCATGGCCCCCTATAACTGGGTGCATGGGGATAAGGAGTATCTATCTGAACGATTACATCTTAATAAAGATTGTTTTGAGCCAAATTTGTGCATCTATGCCTTGTTATTTACTTCTATTTAAGGTTATGCATCTTCGATCTATAATCTGTTTGATGTGAGTTAATGCTTTATTTCTGCATGTAATGAGTAGATCTGTAATATTTATGAATAATAAGGATAATTAACCATCTTCGTGGAGCTCAGGAAGTTGTTAAATAAATCTGCTATAGTTAACTGCTCAGAAAGGATAGATCTGTGTGAGGTTAGATCTAGGTTGTAAAATCATTAGAGCATATAGTTTATTGTGTGAAGGTTGTGAATATGTGTCTTTTACACCTTGTTACACTGAATTTTGTCACCTTGACTATCTGCAGTTATATGGCCCCATCAATAGCCATATTGTCCTCTTTGTCAAGCCCCATACCTCTGCTCTTCATGTCAAAACTTCAAAAGAGAGAAAGTCACTTGAAAACATG
>APFE030732847.1:119691-152607 GCA_000404065.3 Pinus taeda | reverse complement strand
CCATGTTCTTGTTCTTCAAGAGCTTCTCTATTCTGCTTCTTTGATTTTTCAAGATCTTCTTTTAGAGAGAGGATCTTCGATTCAAGTCTCTGAATTGTTATGCTCTAATCTTTTACTACATCCTGCAATTGCTCCCTTACTCTGGTTATTGTCTCCAATTGTTCGTTTAATCTGGTAACTTCTTCTGATTCTACATTCTTCTTTTCATATGTCATGAGACTTTTAATGTCTTCACTACTATTGAATGAGTCATTACTTTTAACATGGGTATAATAGCTTCTATTACCTTTTTCAGGCATCATTCCTTTGTTATGAAGGCATCTAGCAGCGTAGTGACCAACTCTACCACATGAAAAACATTTGAAAGGTAGCTTACCTTCGAACCTTCCAGATCCTCATTCAAGATTCTTGACAAAATTTACTTCTTCCTCCCCTTTTGAGATGTATCCTGATCCATTCGCTGATACTTCGAAAGCAACTTCTCTCATATCTAATGGTCCTCCTATTCTCATCTCAAAAGCAGTTAAGATTCCATGAAGCTGTGACATAGTGATTTTCTGCAGATTCTCCTTTTCTTCTATGGCAGAGACTTTGGAATTAAATTTAGCAGACATATATCTTAAAACTTTTTCAACTAAGACAACTTCCTTAAATTCTTCACCCAGATTCCTCATACAATTGACAATCTCATCTATATGCAGAAAATAATTAGCTATGCTTTCATTGCTATGCATCTTAAGATTTTCATACCATATTCAGAGACTTTGAAGCTTTGCTCATTTTACCTGTTCATCTCCCTCGTAGATTAGAATGATTTTGTCCCATATTTCTTTGGCTGATTTGAAATGCATGACCTTCATGAATTCGGATTGTGACAAACTTCCCAATAAGATAGTAACAGCTTTGGCATTGAGTTCATATTTCTTTCTCTCTGTTGTATCTGTAGGAATTGTTGATGGATATGTGTATCCTCCTTCCACGATTCCCTAGACATCCATTCCAAGTGATTGCAGATATGTTGTGGTTCTTATCTTCCAGTGGGTAAAGTTGCTCGCGTCAAAGATTGGTGGCCTGATGGATGCCTCTCTTTCTTGATTAGCCATTCTGATGAATCTTTCCTTCAAGCGATCAAGCTTCTTCTGAAGAACCTGCTTTGATACCAATTGTTGGAAATAATACTGAGAGGGGGGGCGTGAATCAATATTAGAAAATCAGATAATTTTTCATTTTCATACTCAGATTCATATACGCTACTTCAGTTAAGGATATCCGCGTATATACACGACTGTGTTAAAAGCAACTAGCGTACATCCAGTAACCTTTATGATTTAGTTAGTTTATCTTCAGTGAATGCATCAGAACCATATTAACAGTAAACAGGAGTAGTATAACAGAACAGATCATAAGCCACACACATGAACACCATGATATAAGGTGGAAACCCAATGTGGGTGAAAACTACCTGCTGCAATTTGTTTCTATCTTCTTTTAATAAGAAACTTCTTTTACAATGTACTGGTGCATTCATTTACCAGTACGCAGGCTGCAACCTGTAGAGGGCTACAACCCTCTCACTTTCTCTAGCTTCTCCTGGAAGGGAGCTACAACCCCCTTAGCTCTTGTACTAGCTAGTACTAGTACGTAGGTGCTGGCCTACAGAAGGCTACAACCTTCTCTTCCAAGGACCACGTTTCATACATTTTCATACTGGATCCATAAATACACAACAATCATCACTGCAATACTATCATCAATTATACCTGCATCATCAATCTCTGAATCACCCAATACTTAATCACTGAAACCCTGTCAACAACCACAGTTACCAAAACACATACTAGAGCCCAGAACCCTTCCACAACTACAAGAATCAATAACAACCAGAAACATTAAATATCATAATGCATATGCTACTTGACTGTGTCAAACACGCGTGCATACGTGTCTTTACCAAAGAGAACTCATGTACAGATATACGCTACTTGACTGTGTCAAACACGCGTGTATACACGTCTTTACTAGAGAGAACTCGCGTACATATCTATAGATAATTGCTTAAACCTTCGTTGTCATCAACTTGATTCAGATCAAGCCAAGCATCACAAACCCATAACAATCATGCTCGAACTTCACCCTTCAACAGACATTCATTTCACACCCCTTTGGCCTAATGATCTTCTCCTTATATAGGTTTAGGCTTTTCTCAATACCATGGTCCAAAACCATGTCGAACCAATACCTTGGACCCAATACCTTGGGTCGCCACTTCAGACCAAATAGCATGGACCAAAACCATGGTTTCCAACATGTACGCGTTTTTACTTCTATGAACCCGCGTGTACGCGCCTATTGTTCCGTTAACCTGTGCGTATACGCGCTTCCATCAAGGTTAACATGCGTATATCTCGTACGCGTCTTTTGCTCAGATAACCCGCATATATACGCGCTTTCATCATGGTCAACCTGCGTATATCTCTCTCTTTACCTGCTGCACTATGATCTGTCTTCTGAGTGAGTTGCCATCAAGGACAACACATGTACCATAATGCCAACAATCTCCCCCTTTGGACTTGATGGAAACAACCACACCAAGTCACTCTCCCCCTTTGACATCAAGGGCAAAGGGTGGACCAAGATGTTCTCTTCTTCGGTATACCCTCTTCTGTCCATACTCCCCTTGAGTACCTACTGAAATCTCTGATTGAGCTCCCCCTTTGTACATGCCAAGATGTACCATTCCGTCCATGCTCCCCCTAAGCACATGCAAGGTCTTTATAACAAAGACCAGCAATCTATTCAAGACCATGATAGCCATCAGCAACTATCATACACTATATATGGTCTCTACCAAAAGCATCAGCATCCTGCAACCTGCAACACCATTCTTTTGACTAACCAACAAAAATATTATTTAACCATATAAGCATCATTATCAAAGACTTCTCATCAAAATGCCAACAATGCATTATTTAAATATATCTCCCCTTGAGTCTGTGCCAACCATCAAGTACCATGACCAAACCATTTCCTGAGACCAATCCCTTGGCAGGATTGCGGTAAGGCCTGGATGTATAGATGAGGGCTTGTGCCTAGGAATCCCTTGGTGGATTGCGATAAAGCTTGAGGAAGCCCCGATTGTTTTGTTTTAAGACCCACATTCATGCTTCGAATATGGCATAGGGGTGATTGACTGAAAGAAAGATTTGGTTCAAACCAATCTATGGTCAGGTGGTACATGGAAGTCCCTGGCTTGGTTGCATTTTGCATATGTTAATAAGAGTTATTTTCCTCTTGTGTTTTATGTTTAAATGTACTTTTTATTATGTGTATTTAATGGTTGTTCTATCATTGTTATTTTGTTGGTTATAAGCATAGTTTTATGACATATCTTAGTTATGGCTATCATCATGTTTTGATTAGTAAATGAATGTATGACCTAATAGATGATAATGTGGTTATTATGAGAGGGCATCATACCTTATTAACAAATCTCAAATAAGTATGAAGTCCCTATGCTTAGGTGTGCTTATATGACCTATAGATTACATGTTCATGATATATTTGATGGAATGTATGTCATGTCTAAGCTTTTTCAGTTTAGGTCCTTATTCAAGTTTTGCATTAGAGGCCCTGTAATATTGTTATTTATCATTTCTATAAGTTTCATGAAGTTCTGGGCAGAGGCCTGAGTCCTGGCCCTGAAAAATTGGCTTAGAATCTGGGGTTACTGACACAAAACTACCTAGAAAATGCCATAGTCTCATGGAGGCCTTGTTGTGGGAGCGACTGGAGGGTCTTACTCATATGGAGGGATTGGAATGGGATTGAATGGGGGTCTAGTTCATTCAAGAAGAAATTTCTCTTAGGGGTTAAACATTTGGAGGGTTTTCTTGTCTCCTAGAGGTTCTAAAGCTCTTGAGTAAGGTGAGTTTGGTTTTGGTTTGTCGATTCCACTTCCTTAAATATACTTGGGGATTTTAATCATATCATACTAACTCTTCGTCACATATTTACCCCAGTAACCTAGTTAGCTAGGGTAAATGTCGGAGGAGGGTGTTACAACTACTATGTTTTGTTGATTGGGCATTGAATAAAAATTTTCAATCTATTTGTCTACGTAATATTGAAAATAGGGGTCCAAAGAACCGCAAAAACTTCCCAGGATATAAAAAATTTGAGAAAATAGCTCACCTTGGAGCCTAATTGGGATTGTTTTGAATAAAACCCTTGTTTTGAAAAAAACCCATGCTTTGTTTCTTCCAAATTCAATCTCATTTGATAAAAAAAAATGTGTTTTAAATTCACTAGTCAAAAATGTTGTGTATTTCCTTTTATCTCTTGTTGTAGGTTCACACGAGCGAGCTGGGTGGACTTTGAGAAAAAAAATCCATATTGGAACCTTTAGAAATAAAGTCCACGTGCCAAATTTCCTTCTAAGATGGTGTTACTACCTCAATTACAAATATAACTATGGAAACTTGAAATGAGCTACATAATTTGAACTGGCCAAATTTTCATTAGTAAAACCAATTAAAATCATAATTAATTCATTAAAAATAAAGGAAATAATAACCAAAAACCATGTATGTGGGAACTTATTACTTTTATGAAGAAATATGATTAAGAATGATGACAATGAGTGAGTGAAATGATGCAAAAATGGATGGTTTGATCAACAAAATCATGACAAGTTGGAGGCCCAAGATTCCCCCGCACCTGAGTTTTTGCATGTCCTCATGTGTTATATGGAATTTATACCTACGGATAAGTATATATTCCCTAAGTGGGTAGTTACACTTAGAACAATTGAAGTAAAGATGTTTAACCTTTTTTCTACAACAAACAGATAAGATAAAAGAACCTACTTGTGATTCGTCGCTTCCTTTGATCTCCTTTGAGTTGCTCCCGCTCAAACTAAGTTCTCTTAATTGGTACCTGCCAACATAAACAAAATATGACAACAATCAAAGCATATGATATATTTATTGTAAACAAATGGAATCGACAACATTTGAACATACATTCATCATAGATATACACAAAAGTATTGGAAAAGGAACAAACCACTTTATTGATTGATAGACGCAGAAGTTACACCCAATGTGGTTCAATCTCGTGTCACTCATCCAGCTTAGTCCACGCCCTCATCACACTAATAGAAACATCAATCCAGCATCATAAAATTACTTTGACAATGATTTCAAGTCTGTAAACCAACAATATTTCTCTATAATATCCAAGTTCCTTGGCTCTATGATGGGAGGCCAATTTATAGATGGATGCAAGTGGTTTTGTCATTGATATGGCATTGCATGGTTTTCCATAATTGGATGTTTAGTTTCCATGTTCAAATGGATGAGAGGATAGAGGATTAGATGATCTGAGGCTATCCTAAGTCAAGCTCATCTTGATAGGATGGGAACTAGGTTCCTTCTAGAAGACTCTAGAAAGGAGGAATATACTCACGATCCAATGAACATTTCGAGGATTCTCACCCAGCGCAGGCTTGAGTGGGCTTATGTGCTTGGAAACGCAACCTTCAATGGGGCTACCTACTCTACAGAGCACTTACCTCTAACCAGGGGTGCGCTGGTAATCGAAGGAAGCCCTTCAACAGGGTTTCAAGTCAGGAAACTCTCATGGATGAAAGCACTCAATGAGGTGGCATATCTACGGCATGTAGCAACTGAATTAGGGTTTGATAGACCCTATTTACATTGATCTGATCATTGGGAGTGATGTTCCCAAATAGACCTGTAACTGCTGCCCCCTAAAGCATGAAATCAAAAATGATAATATTGATTGATATGCTTTATGATGTGATGAGGGGGATCTGAAGCAGACGGTGACCTGCATCAATTACAATACATAATATCATGATATCTTTGAATTCCATGAATTCCCGAGGGAAGGCATACCCATGCTTAGCATATAAACTTTTCATTACATGTACATAAACTATATAGTCATCTACAAATATAAACCCATGATAAGATGACCATTTGTGTAAATCCATCATACAGATGATTTAGTACTCTCCTAAAATCATAGTCTGGATGGATGAAACTAGATCCGAGGTCCTTTATCTTGTCCAATTGTTTTCTCAAATACGACTCTAACCATGTGAAAATGTGATCTGAAGTCGAACATGGGAATACACCATCTGATTACCAACCAATGATGTAAGTTGTTAACAAACACGAGAGAAATCACCAATAATGATAATGATTCGCAAGGTACTATATTACGTTTTTCATGGTGTGAATAGATGTTTTGTGTCGAACACCATAAAAATTCTTTCGATCGAAGGCCTTTGATGTCAACCTATCACCAAAAGCGAGAAAATTGTCATTGATGTATGCAAGCCTCAAGGTACTAGAAGGGTGTTTCTAAGTCACCTTCCTGGATAATGTGCCGATGTTGACAAGAAGAGACTCGTCATAAGAGGCCTTGATGTATCCCCCATCAATGACACAAAAAGAGTGTACTGATTTTGAAGACAGAATGTGACTAATGACACAATGTTCAGGAATGGCGGTCATGAAAATGAAGGTTTATGAGTATTGCAGAGGATGAAGTTTAGTGAGTGACTTCTCTTGAACATGTCAGTGACACTGAATGAATTGGCAACATTGACCCAAAACCAAAGTTATGGATGGTATGATGGACCATAGGTATGATAACCCTCAAGCAGATAACCCAACCCAAATAGTCACAGAGATGAAGTGAAAGTGTCATGTTCAAGAGTGACTTGCTACCATAAAGTGATTTATCCCTTTTCCCATTTTCCCCAGTCATTGCTCACTAGTACCTCTTTATTTTTTAACAAGCTTGAGGAGGATAACATATGCTTGATGTATAATTATACCCTTCGGGTGAATCCATTACTATGTGATGTTTTAACGAGTCTAGCGAAGGTGAAACTCAGTCTTGTCATGATGGACTAGTTTGTCGCTATTTGATGCTTTAACGAGTTTAACAACAATGAGAACTTGGTCCTTTTCATGTTTAGAGAGTTTGAAAAGGGACAACAAGAAAAATCCACCAGTTATTTTTCATAAATTTGTCTCTCAAGTCCAAAAAAGCGTAAAATAATACAAGAGAGAACCTATTCACCATGTTCGATCAACGTATTCATTTTTCGTAAGTAATCTATCTCAGTCGAGAAAAGGGTTAAACTCATACTGAGTAGATGTCGTTTCCAATCCATTTATGAGTTTAAAAGGGAAAGTGCCCAACGATATTTTCATATTTTCAGATTCTGAAAAGAGCTGAAAGAGGACTCTAGGGGGGTTCCTTTTTTGATGTTTAACAAAGCTCGAAAAAGAGATAAAAGTACGCTTTGTGGTCAAAAGTACATTTTACGATCATGCACGTCAAATTCACTATGTCAGTTGTAAACCTGCTCAAAGAACCACCAAAAGGATTAAACATACCTATTTCATTGGTAAAAATAGGTAAAAAGTATACTTTATTCATTTAATGAAGATGAAATAACCATAAAACAAGAATTTACCAAGTCATTTTACCATTTGACATTTACCATTCAGTTTTCTGCTCTCAACCAGTTTTTTGCCTCCAACTTCAGTAGGTGATTGTGGGAGATTTTGTGGATCATTCTTCATTCCATTAGGACCAGGTAGGAGATCTACCTCTTCTCTTTCATTTAAGGTCATTCTTTTCAATTTCAAGCAAAATTTTTGGGGTTTTGGGGTCCCTAGGATAAATATCATGCCCTAGGATCAACGCACCCTTATGCTTTGAAAGCTGTGCTGTGGAGTAGTCAAATAGAAGGGAAACTGCTCTACATCGCATTGTCTAAAGATCAGGGGTGTGTTGGATGCAATTTAGAAATTTGATTCATCTTTTCTACCCAAAATCTCTTTATTTTTTTGCATGAAATGGATCCTAACTAAGCCTATGGTGTGATTTCAGAATTTGATCGGATCAGAATGGCTATCACATGGCATGAAATAGAACATGAATAATAGGATATGGTTGTCCTAAATGATCCTAGTATTGTTCAGGCCCTCAGAGATTGTGGGTTACTCAAATATTTTAGGTTATCCGAGATGAGGCAATTGTTAGAACTATTGCAGTTCTTGGTTCATTCATGGGATTCAGCAGAACATGTTTTTCACATTGGGGACAAAGTGCTCCATTTATTGATCAATGATATTTACTTTCTCATAGGATTGTCAAGATGTGGTGCCCCCGTTTCTCTTTCAGTTCTGCCTGTGGGGCTGAACCAGTGAGGGACTACATTCAATAATTTTTTCGACCAGGTACACAACCTAGCAAAGATGGAAAGATAAACATCAGGGATGTTCGTGATATTCCCTTGTGAAAAATCCTCTTTACTATCGCAAAATTGGCGGGTAGTGTGACACTTCATGTCGCGAATAGATCATACATGTAGTATGTGCTCGAGTGTCTCAAGCCAACTATGTTCAACTGGTGTGAGGTAGTACTCTCTTTGATGAAAGAGCATCTGAATATATTAAAAAATGGTAAGACAAAAAATTTCAGCTATGGATTAGTCTTGATCACTTTTACTTTGGAGAGAATTCCATTGATGCAACCTCAATATGTGACACTGATTTTACCTGGGGCTAGAGATCCACAGATGCAAAGATGGGTAGAGTTGATGGCTAGACATGCTATTCAATCATCAATCTCATTTTCTAATGCATTCTTCATTTGGCTCTGTTGACAACATATTTTCATAGAGGAGCATCCATGTGCAAGGATGGATTTCCGTAGAGATCCAAATTTGAGATTACCAATGGGTGCTCAATGGAGTGCTATAGGTAAATTGTTTTGAGTGTGTATTTTTTATTTTTTGAGTTTTTACATGTTTTTTTGTTTTTTCATCTTTCCAAGACTAAACTAAAATTGTTCTCATGTATACAGATGTTGGCACTGTTCGACCAATGGATCATTAACATGAGGCAGTTGAACCAGTAGGGAGAAATGTCGAAAGAGAAGTTCTCTGGGATTTAGATTTGATCGAGACATTGGCAGAGTTGTATCATCATATATAGGGGTTAACCCTTGGTATATTGGATGTTCGAATCGAGGAGTTACTTATGAGACTACAACGACATACTATTTGTATACCTAGCTGTTGGATGAGGCTATTGCGCATGATGGCTCTAGAATTGACTTGTTATCATGAGCATCATTAGATCTACTTAGGATGATTTATTGTATGCATTTTGAGGTTTTGAGGTCAGATGACCAACATGTCTTTAACACAAATTTTGTAAAAACTTTGGAGATCTATATATTTTACTTTTAGGGTTTTTGTATGGTTATGTGTAATCCTATTCAATTATTGATGTGAATCGAAAATTTACTCTTTACATATGTCATAAATGTTTGTTTAACACGTAATTCACTAAAGAATCAATCAACGTGTTAAAGTTTCTAGAAATGTGTTGATATTTAATGTAATCAAAATGTCTTTCCAAGTGACGAACTCTAAGGAATATCCGATTAATAGTTGGATTTTAGACGGTATAAACATTTGTAAGTTGTAGTATGAAAAGTTGTGAGTCTAGCCTAATGAGGATTCGGCGAATACCAAGTGAAATGGCATTAGAGAGGAGTTTGATCAATGTGCTATACTCAGTGATACTGTTCATAGAATGACCGATATAAATACCTTGAAAACTCACTAACTCGCCACTTGGAGCAAATATGGCCCATGCTGCAGAAGATAGGTTCTGCGTACTACGACTAGCACCACCCGCATAACCAACAAATGGTTGCAAATATTCTAACATCTGCAACAGATGCAAAGTGGATTAATAACCACATAAAAACTCTAAAATTCACACCATGACACACACACACAATCAACGCATATATACAGTGTTTTTACTATGCACAATCAAGCATAGTAACGTTTAAGATACAACCCGTTTCAGGGCTGCAACAATGGAATTCCATCATAATCAACCAACTCGTAAGCGCCTTTTGCTAAAAAACGCTTGACAATGTAGGGGCCCATCCATAGTAGCTCAAATTTTCCTGTTCCTAATTTATGGGCTTCCTGGTCATAAAGCAAGACCAGGTCTCCTTCTGAGAATATGTGAGGTTTGACATTACGGTCATATTGCGCCTTAATTCGTTTCTTATGTGCTTCGTTGGCCAATGTGGCTTCATGACGTGTTTCATCTAGATGGATGATTTCTAATAAACATGCTTCCTCATCAGAAGTGTCAAGTAACAAGTCAATTGTGAGTTTTAGTAATGAAATCTCACATTGTATTGGCAATATTTCGTCAAGACCATACACCAATTGGAAAGGTGTGAATCCAATTGCATTTCTTACCGAGGTTCGGTAAGCCCACAAAGATGAGTACAAGATCAAATTCTAGTTTCGTTTGTGAACTCCTATGATTCGTTGAAGCATTCACTTAAGGACTCTGCTGGTGGCTTCAACTTGTCCATTAGCCTCTGGACAATAAGGAGTATAACTATCATGTGAGAGTCCTAAATTGGCAATTAATTCAGTCATCATGTGATTGCGAAAATGTGAACCATGATCTGTAACTACAAATTGTGGTACACCACTGTGCAACCACATGGTTGAAGAAAAAAATTGCAGTTGTCTCACCACTATTGTTTAATGTAGGCATCACCTCAACCCATTTTGTAAAATAGTCAACAGCGAAAATAATATACCCATGCCCCCCGACCGAGTGAGGGTTACATGTCATGAAATCAATGCCCCATTTTGCAAATGGTCCAACAACGACGACAAGATGTAGTGGTGCAGGTGGTAATCGAGTTTTACGGTCAAAAATTTGGAATGCATGACAACTTCTGACAAGAGTAATGCAATCGTTAAATATGGTAGGCCAGAAGTAACCAACATGGAGAATTTTTTGTACGGTAGCATAACCAAATAAATGTCCACCACAAGCATTAGAATGGAAATCATTTATAACCTTCTCGACTTCCTCATGTGTGAGGCACCTACAAAAAAAACATATCGATACTGCGATGGTAAAGTGTGTCTGCAATGATCAGATAATCTTTAGCTTGATATCGAATACGTCGACATTGCAAGTGAGAGGTATCGAACTGGAAAGTTTGGGTTTGGAGATAGATCAGTATATCTCCATACCAAGGGTCAGATGATGAGATCAGAAATAGAGACTCATACAGAATTTATGATTTTGTTGTTGAGTCACTAGTAGTAGAGGGAAGGTCGCAAAGAAGATCGACAAAAACTAGAGATTTCTTTGACTTGGATTTGATGAATTCCAAATCAAATTCTTGCAAAAATCCGTATCATTGAGATTATGACTCAAATAATATATCGGATGTTCAACCCCATCTTCTTCTTCAGCTAAAACCATAGCAATGATTGTATGGTTGTATCTACAATGATGAGATACAAGAAATATTCGTTCTAATAATTAGCGGAATGCATTAATGACGCTCGGATCAGGGTATCTTTGAGAGCATCAAAGGAATCTTGTGCAACATGGTCCCAATGGAAGGGAATTCCCTTTTTCAAAAGATGAGTGAATCCTTTAGCCATTTAAAAATGGGAATGGATCTCCTTAGAAAGTTATCCTTTGCTTGGCGTCTTTATAACTGAAGTAAATTGGAAGGTGGATGCAGATCAAGAATTACCTTAACCTTCAAGGGGTCGAGTCAAATTCCTTCTTTGGACACTACAAGACCAAGAAAATGACAAAAACCAATACAAAACACACATTTATGTGGATTGAGTCGAATTTTGTAGTGTCGGCATCATAAAAAGATGGCTCTCAAATGTTGCGAGTGATCATCCCATTTCTGTGAATGAGCAGGTAATTCATATAGATAGGGTTGAACCATGTGTTTGATGTCGTGGAAGGCATAATTAATTTCCCTCTGAAAATTTTCCTTAGCATTCTTCAAACCAAAAGAGAGTTTCCGATATGCGAATGTGCCCCAGGGACAAATAAAGGCAGCTTTAGATTGGTCTTCTAGGCGGATATTGATCTGATTATAACCAGAAAAGCCATCCATAAATGAAAATATTTCACATCCGGCACATTCATCAATTATTTGGTGGATAAAGTGAGTGGGATAGTTATCTTTTGGACAAGCATGATTAACATCCCTATAATCAACACACACTTGTATTGTTCCTTGTTTCTTCATGATAGGAACAATATTTGAAACCCAATCGGTAAGAGGAATGAGGTATATGAAAGCAGCATGCAAAAGTTTTTCAATTTCTACTTTTATGGCAGCAGCCTTCTTCGGATGAACAGGGCGGAGGCACTGTCGTACTGTCTTGACATCAGGATACATTTTAATCTCGTGTTCAACTATACTAGAACCAATACCTGGAATTTCCTCATATGACCAAGCAAATATATCGCACAATTCACGAAAAAGAGAACAGTAAGTTTCAAGTTCCGATGGAGAACAAGATTTGCCAACATGGATGCTTTCTACAATTCCAGGTTTGGTCAAAATATTGATAGAAATGGTTTCTTCGATATTCGATAAGTTTAGTTCAGAATTTATTGTGTCTATAAATACAGAATTTGAAAGGATATCAACAATTGAAGGGCAATTTAGTTCATTTGGAATATCTTCTATGTGATCTGGAACATGGGATCGATGATGCTAATCTGCCCATGGTTCTTCTTCTGTCATCATTGATTGGATGATTCCTTCATCACTAGAAAATGTATGTGAAAAAGGATCAGAGGAAGTACCATATTCTAACGAACGATCAACCCATACAATCGGTGATGATGGATTTGGATTTGTTGTCCAAGCCAAAAATATTGATTGATATGCAAGCTCAATTGGGCTTAGCGGCACGGTTTCATTATGCATATCAAATTCAGAATTATTAGAAATCTTCCATGAGTTAGATGAAGTGGAAGATATCATGTTACAGGTCTCAACTTTTGCAACTTCCGCCATTTGTGATGGTGATGGTAGTGAAAAGGTGCCATTAGGGAAGAATATTTGAAGAGACCTACTCCAATGTTCTGAAGAGACAGCGGAGGTCCGTGAACTAATAAAATGATTCCAGTTGCATGTGAACTAAAGGTGAAGAAGGAAAGTTGATCAATTACTGTGATTCCGCCTTTATGAGGGAAAGCGATCATACGAAAGTATGTCGAAACCATAGTAGCCATACCGTAAACCCATGGTCTTCCTAGTAAAATATTGTAGTCAAGGGGTTCAACAACGACCTCAACTTCAACAATTACAGTTTTTCCCCTAGTTCTATCTACAGGTTACTTAATATTCTACAAGGTGTATAAGTGTGACCGTCAAAATATTTTAACGTCCTAGGTGATCGTGACAAAGGCGGTGAGCCAAGTGTTTTCCAACAATTTATTGACATGATACAAGTAGATGCACCTTCGTCAACAATGGTTTGGTTAATGAGGTGATTCAAAGGATTTACTTGGATAAAGAATGTTAATTGTGTTGGTAATTATGGCATATAAACCGCATGGTTAAAAACTACAAGATTGGAATCCGTTGGATCAATTCCACCAATTGCTGACAATAAAGCATGCTTTTGGGAGGGACAATTTTGATGCACCTCAAGTGTCGACATAGTGAAGGTGACTGAGCCAAATCTTTTACTATGTTATAATTTTGCGTTGCTCGAGCTCGAGGATTGAATGTAGATTTATGAACAACTCCCTTAGGTGGTTTTATTGTTAACTCTAGTGCAATGCGTGGTGGAATGGAGTCAGACGAAGTCGAAGTCGAAGTATTGGGTTGATCTATAACATGGTTATTCGAAAACGAAAGTGGATTACCGTAATATTTACTTCATGTAGTCACCAAAACATTAGTCTTAGGCTTAGTGGCGGATAGCATAAGCACTTGTGAAGTGGAAGCATGATTTGTAGCAACCAAATGAGTATCTGGGTTTGGAAAAGGGTCTGTCAACACAACGGATGTACTAGAAGTTTTGAGACTTCAGAGCGATGAGGACAGTCTCACGTAAAGTGCTCCTCATTACAAATTAAACATGGGTAACGAGGTTTCCTAGCCGGAGAAGAGGAATCAAATGATTTCTCTTGAGGGGGAGAATTTTGTTTCTTTTTGGATTTCCCCTTTTTCTTGCTTCTAGGTTGCTTTTCATTTTTATCTTTGACATATGACACATCATTTATTTCGGAAGCAAGTGTATTATCAGTTGTATTAGAGGTTTGATTTGAAATAGCAAGTGTTTGACTAGATGGTATACTTTCTATTTGAGTGCTTGATGAACCTATCACACTATCACCGGCATGAGAGTCCTTACTGGATGGAGGTGGCGGGATAGTAAAAGACGGTCTAGGTGCATTTGGAATCTTATCATAGAGTGTGCTAGACTAGGTGTAAATCAATTCTAGGTATTGGGCACGAGAAATTACTTGCTCTTTAATAACAACTCCTCCTTCAGCCACATCCTTGGTGATAGATGAAAACAAGGATTTAATAAACCACTCAGCTAAAACATGATCAAGAACAAAAGTTTTGACCATTCGACGATAGCGACGCCACTCATGAATACATTGATCAGAAATATGAGAAGCAATGGTCTATTTAAAGTTGGTCAACAATTCCGTTCCAGTTTCATATCTCATTGGTAACTGGAAATGGGTTAAAAATGTAGTGGCTAAGGCTGTGAAGTTTTCAAATGAAGCTCGTGGTAATTCAATATACCGCTTTGCAGCCAGACCAGTGAGAATTTGCTAGAAAAGACGTAGTCTTACTAAATCATCATTTAGGGAGTTGGATGAACGCCATAAATGAAAAGTCATAACGTGATTGGATGGATCTTCTTCAAGGTTTCCATTGAATTTAGGAATATCATAAGTCAATTTGTGTGGAATCACCAACCGCCAAGACGAATAGAGAATGGGATCATTAGTAAGTCAATTTAAATCCGGTAACTCAAGTGTTGTGACAATAGGCAACTGTCAGCTTAGGTTGGGTTGAGCATAACCAAGGTAAGATAGAATTTCCTGGGCAATAGACCTTTGCATACCAACATAAGGAATCTGCTACTAGTAACCTTGATAGGGGTAGGTTTGTTGAGCATATCCAGTATAAGGTTGTTGTTGGGAACCAGGATAAATTTGTTGTTGACCAAAACCAGCATAGGCTTGTTGACTAGAACCTGGGTAAGCTTGTTGTTTACCAAACCCAGCATAGGTTTGTTGACCAAGTCTAGGATAAGCTAAGTACTATTGGAATTATTGTTTTTGGTATTGTGGCTACCAAGGTTGTTGATACAACGGTTTTTTCCCACTAGTTTGACCAGGTTGTGGATAAATTGGACCAATATAAGTTTGATTCATCCCAGTTAATTGTAAACTGGCCTGAAGTTGTTGGAATTCAGACACAAATGGTTGTTGTAAAATGGCCTGATAAGACTAAGTTTGTAGACATGATACTTGAGGGTAAGAGGTTGAAGGACTAGCTTGCAAAGGTTGAGATACAATCAACTTAGCTTACGATTATGCTAAAGTCGTAACGATAGGCATAGTAGGTATGGATGAAATAGCTTGTATTGGTTGTGATGAATACACAAGCCTTAGTTGAACAAGAATTGTAGGCTTCCATTGACAAACAGTCATTCCAGAATAAGTTGGACCTAAATATGACGGTATATTTCCATATGGTGGCCCCTCGGAGTTTGGAGAATAAGAAGATTCAGCATATTTTTCTCCATATGGAGGTAATCTAGTGTTAAATGGATACATTGGACGGTAACCATATGGACCAACTTGATATTGACTTGGTGGATCAAACTGTTCAGTATTCGTAAGTGAAAAACCAGCTAAAATTCTTGTACACGACATGGGTCACCTTGGACTAGAAGAAACATCGGAGTGAGTTAGAGATAATTATTGGTAACACAGTGGAATGGATGGACCACCATATAGATTTGACTCAGGTGTTGTGGCAAACATCGAAGAACTAGCAACAGTAGATGTTGTTGCAGCTGTAACAGATGATACAGTCTGGGATGTTGTTTTAGCCATAGTCAAATGACCCAATAAATGTCCTAATGAATCTTTGGGAGTTTGAAAGTAAACAGGATCAAGAGGAGTAGTATAAGTTAACCGAGGAAAATAAGGATAAAGATAAATCCCTGGTCCAAAACAAGTTGGAGTTCTAGGTAAAGTTTCTTCTTCAAATTCCTCTTCAATAGCAATCAAACCGTGTGGAAGGATTTCACCGTCAGGTCCATAATAATTTTTTGGTATTTGACTCCACGGTAAAGGAGAAGTCTCAATAGTTACAGATGTCTGAGGATAAACTAGTCGATTGTCTTCCAGTACAGGAACAACTTCTGGTTGTTCAACTTTGGGATCCTAGTGTTCTGGTAAAAGAACAACGGGTTCAGGATGAATTTCTTGAACAACTTCTGGTTGAGGATCAACTTCTTGTTGGACAACTTAAGTTACCATTTCACTAAGTTCACTTTCGGTGTCCTCAAGTAATTATAAAGGTTCCACTTCAGTGGGAGATAAACCAGTAATAGTGGGAGTAACTAGAATCACAGTACGTATCGGTATAGGTGACTCTAGTAAATCAGATGAAGAACCAAAAGTTTGTGATGTACTGGACTCAGTTAAATGATATTGCTTTCATTGACTAGGTGTAGCTTCAAGCGATAAAGGGGGTTTACTCGCTGTCCTACGTGAATGATGGGGTAAAGGTATATTTTCTTCCACGATTTCTTACTGATTTTATTATAAAAGAAAATAAACAAAAATAGGGTAATCTAGACAAAAGAATTACCAAGTAACTATGAATTGCAATATACCACCTCGTAGGAGCCAAGGACTTAACATACATGCAGGTAATCTCCCTGAATGTTTTTTTCGGTTTATCACAATATACAAGTCGGCAAACTCGGTTACCTATGGATGGATAGCAACCTAATGTAGTCCTCCCAAATATACCCGAAAGTACATGGAGGCCCAATTCATGTTAGCGTTGCCTAATGCGAAACCGCACAGTGAGAGCACTCTCTTATACTTTTCGTACTATAACACTACCCAATATACCCGAAAGTACGTGGATGAGCTACGATATACTTATGTACGTGGAATGAGGTATCACACTAGGAATGTATCGCAGACCGTTAGCGACAACTGCTATGTTTAACGATGTCGGAACATGTCTCTAGCCTAGACCTCTAAATGTTATGCGTTGAGTTACAATGGTCCATTCGGTTAATTGAGATAAATTTTAGTTGATATTGTTTAAAAGTTTGCCTTTAAGGTTCACCGCATGATGTTTCTAAAACTCCTAAAATGCAACTAAGATGGAAACATTCTTTTCGTTTGATTTAAACAATGAAAACTGTAACTAAAAGGGATAGAGCAATCAATCTCTAAACAAAGAGCATAGAGCACATCTAATGCAACTTTCCCTATACCATTCCTACAAGCACACACAAACTTCTAAATGCATTATGCATGTTTTTCTTTTCATTTCTTTAATGTTTAGATGAACATAAAGAAATTAAATGCATAAACGATCAATCAATGCTTTTCAAAAGAAATGAAGACTTTACAACCGTTTCTTTTTCAAAGAAATGAAGACTTTACGACAATTTTTTTCAGAAAAGTAAAGACTAATCAATGTAAGCTAACTTTGGGATTGATTCGACAATGATAAAGAAAACATAAAGAAACATTGGAAAAACAAAGCCAAAGTGGGCATGGAAAATAAATGCTAATTTGGACTTCATGGACAGAGAAACATTGACCATTCAACGAACAAGATGTGAAACAATTTGGAAAAAAAATCAAGCAAAACGATAGGTTTTTGGCTTGACGAGGACCAGCGCAACCCTGAGTGGGAGATAGTGTGTTGTAGAGCATTGTCTCTAGGCTAAGGCTACTTTGCATCGCACTGTGTCAAGAACAACAGTGTGTTGATTCCAGAGAGCACTATCAACACACAAATAAGCAAACATTTTGACCAAAAAAGCTTCGAAATGATTGAATATAGGTCAATGAACTCAAGAAAAATCTATTGGTGTTGCTAAGACAAGGGATAACTACCAGGAACGATGGTCGTTCCCCAGCAGAGTCACTGATTTGTTATACTGAATTTATACCTACGGATAAGTATATCTTCCCTAATTGGGTAGTTACACTTAGAACAACTGAAGTAAAGATGTTTAACCTTTTCCTACAATAAATGGATAAGATAAAAGAACCTACTTGTGATCCTTTGCTTCTTTGATCTCCTTTGAGTTTCTCCTGTCGCTCCCGCTCAAACTAAATTCACTCCATTGGTGCCTGCCAACATAAACAGGAGACGAAAACAATCAAAGCATATGATATATTTATTGTAAACAAATGGAATCGACAACATCTGAACATACATTCATCATAGATATAGACAAAAGTATTGGAAAAGGAACAAACAACTTTATTGATTGATAGAAGGAGAACTTACACCCAATGTGGTTCGATCTCATGTCATTCATCCAACTTAGTCCAAGCCCTCATCACACCAATAGCAACGTCAATCCAGTAGCATAACATTACTTCGACAATGATTTCAAGTCTCTAAACCAACAATATTTCTCTATAATATCCAAGCTCCTTGGCTCTATGATGGGAGGCCAATTTATAGATGAATGCAAGTGGTTTTGTCATTAATATGGCATTGAATGGTTTTCCATAATTGGATGATTAATTTCAATGTTCAAAGGGATGAGAGGATAGAGGATTAAATGATCCAAGGCTATCCAAAGTCGAGTTCATCTTGATAGGATAGGAGTTGGGTTCCTTCTAGAAGGCTCTAGAAAGGAGGAATATACTCAGGATCCAATGAACATTTTCAAGGATTTTCGCCCACCACAAAGTTGAGTGGGCTTAGGTGCTCTGCAACGCAACCTTTAATGGGGCTACCTGCTCTGCAGAGCACTTACCCTTGACCAGGGGTGCGCTAGTGACCTAAGGAAGCACTTGAGCACAGTTTGAAGTCAGGAAACTCTCATGGGTGAAAGCACTCAATGAGGTGGCATGTCTAGGGCATGTAGAAACTGAATTAGGGTGTGATAGACCCTATTTACACTAATTTGATCGTCGGGAGTGATGTGCCCAAATAGACTTGTAACATCATGCAAACAAAGCTTTGCAAGATTTGACAGGATTTCCTAACGTATGATATTATCTATTTAGATTGACTTATGTGTTTCTCCTTTCATGCCTTGAATTTATTCTCTTGATCTTTTGAAAATCAAGTTCCTTCCCTTTTGAATACTTCAAAACATATGGAATATCATTTTCATCCTACTCGTTCCTTATGTGATAGTGAAGATTCTAAAATGTGAGTGTAGTAGGATCAAATACAATATCCACCAATAATATCAATGTGTAAACATCTTCATCCATGAGAGCTCATGAAACATGAATATCAAAATCTAAGAAAGAATTTTTCTCCATGAATCAAACCCAATATTCAAACAAGGTATTAAGACTCCCAATATTCAAGTAAAGAGTTGATTCCTCTTAATTGATCTTCAAACATGCTCATTACATAATTGGCTTATTATGTTGAAGTGTCCTTACTTAACTCTAATATAAAAGGACATACATTTACCACATTTCTAGTAATGCTTTTCCATTTCTATCCTTAAGTGGGGCCTAGCAATAGGTAAGGGAACTTCATACAAAACTCTTCTATTCTTTGACACTTAGACTGGATATGATCTGCAAGGTTTATCTATCTTTGATTCTATGAAATATTTGCAAGCCTTGTAGCCACACGTGTCACAAGCTTAGAACCATGTCTAAGCTCAACGCAAGTCCTATAAATCCTTCTTGAAACCATTCGCTGAAATGATATATCCATTTCCATTGATTCTATGGCCTCTTTGCAGTTAATCTCGGAGTTAGAGGCCAACACTCTTCAATTCATATTTTATGCAATGTTTCCAAGAAAAGTAAGAGCATGATGTTTTTCTCTTCTACCTGCCAAATTATTCCTTTATGAACTCTAAATTGTTTAGGCATGCTCCTTGTGATAAGATAAATTGTTGGTAAAATTAACCTTTACACCCTGATTTATGTGTCAACTGTTTACTATGGATATTTTACCAAAAAAATTCATGGAAAAAGATTCAACTATAGAAATAGAAAAATATGTTATAGGTAATAGAGGAATCTGCTAATGCCATAGACTTTGATGCATGAACCTCATTTTCCTTTTTGACAATCAATAACAAGGATATTTATAGAGGCTAAAATGTGAATCATTTTGTAAGAGGATTAGAGCTTTGAAGACTAATGAGGAATAAACCATACCGGGAAAAACAAATGTGTAATCATGAAACAACCTAACAACAAATAGGGTTGTAAGTGATTTAAAGAGCATGGCTAGAAATGATCATCAATTTCAGACCGCAATACTTGTTCTCCTTTGTATCCATGCATATTGGTTCAAATGGAAACAAGAAAACTCAATTATCAACTTTCATAAAACATATGTATGACTTCCTCAAAAGAACCAATACATTGGTCAACAAGAGGCTAAACAATCCTTTGCATATTCCACAACAACCAAGATTTTTTCAGCAGTTCTATCACCCCCTTCAAGAACCTAACAAATGTGTAATTATGTTCATGTGAATTATGCTATCTAGTTAATGCAATCAAGTTGCCCAAAATCAATTGCACATTTAAAATAGGTAATTTAGGTGAGGGCTTTACCATTGACGGTATCAAGGAGAAACTTTACCTCTTCATATTTGAGCATAAATAGTTGCAAGAACATGTGAGCAAATAATTGCTACAACCCCTCTTTATAGCCCTTCGCCATTTACTTCTTTGTTGTCATCAGCAATATGTAGATGTTCATTTGAATGAAAAACATATGCCATTTCATGTGTGAAATAACCCTTTAGATTTTCACTCTTGTAGGTTTTAATCCTATACATAAATTACCTGCAAACGAATTCTTAAAACAGAAAAATATATAATGGAAAGAACATAAAATAAATATACACAAATATTTTCCCCTAGATCCCAAAATCGGGACTACCAGATTGATTTTTCATTATTTTCCTTTTAATGTTACGATACATATATATATACATGTCGAAGCATTCATTAACCCTAATTAAAAACCTTGGATTAGAACATAACCATAGTTCCCTTGATCAAATCTACAAAATACCATGGGAAAAAAATCATCGTGCCCAAAACCATGTGAAAAAACCCATGCACAAAACCAAGGATAGGTCCACCCACCATCTGTGGGTTCCCCCCCATCCTTGGGTCCACCCAACTATTATTGGGTCTGTATAAATTATTTTTTTCCTGGGGCACTACCCCAGACCCCGTGCAGGGGAGCTACCACCCCACTCTAAACCCTTGGGCGGGGGGGTTGCAGCCCCCCCACTACACCCAGCGCAATGTACATTGTGTTATAATAGTCGTTTAAAGAATATAACACACACAACAACTCTATCCATTTATCAAATCCATCACAAATAAGATTTATACCATTCCAAGGGTGTTGAAGGTTGGTTGCAGAAACTACCCATGTTTCTGGTGCTTCATGAGTTGAACTACTTATCAATAGAGCTTTATATTATGACCATGGAAAACAATAAAAAATATCTTATAGAGGGAAATATTATGCAACCATAGCATGGGGCTCAGTCATAACAATATTTGTAGAGCATCATATAAGGTATGAGGGTTGAAAACAATTATATGGGAATGATTGTGCATAAAAATAGAACAAGAAATAAGTATTAATAAAATGGTTTACAAGGTTGAGAAATGTGGGCATGATTGGGTGAAAAATGGAGATTTCATGTATATAATAGTTTTTATTATTAAAATTTCCAAAATTTTCAATGAATCAAAAAGTGCAAAAGTTGGTTTTGCCTCAAGTTTATTCTTGGAAGAACTTGAAATGTCGAAGTAGGGTTGCAAATTTTGGAATAAAACCATTCTACCAGCAAATAAATTCTTGAATCTTGAGCTTTTGAAAATTCTTGTAGAAATTTTCTACAAATCAGCTAGCTCTGATACCATGTAGAAATTTCACCTGTAGAACAAACCGATATATGCAATGTCCTAAAGCATTATACTTTTTCTACTTCTACAAAACATTAAGCGAAAGCATAATCGAATTCATGAGCAACATCAAATAGAAACATGCATAACTGATCAAGAGAAATAATATCACATAACACAAGATATATCCAGGGGAAAGCACCAATATAAAACCCTAACCATGTATTATCAATCAAGTGGAAATCCTCTTCAACATACAAAAAGAATCAGCTCAATAGCTATCCTGCTCTCTCTGTACTCTGATGATCTTCAATCAAAAGATGAAAATCATGGACTACCTAGGCCTCAATATGTAGGCCACAAGCCCTCCAATCTCCTATAATAGATCCTTCTCCATGCAAGGAATACTTACTAGAAATATCCAAGCATCTAATAGTACACTATCCCACATCTGATCTCAACTGGGTCTCTGACAAAACTGACATGCAACAATTATCCATGAGTGAATCCTCAGTTATATAAAATAATTGTTTGTCACATGCATGCAAGCATTAAACAAACTATATTTTATTATTTTAAAACAACTTGTTAAATAATCTAACTGGACTTGACTAGTTAGAACTAAGTCAATTGATTCCTCTCATTATAGAACTGAACCTTATCTCCTTTAATCAAGGGATAAATTCCTAAATCAAGGTAAGAAAATAATTGCATGATCTCACAAAGACTTCAAGTTTAATTTTCCATAATAATTAACTCATGGAGATTAATTAATTAATATTTTAAACTATTGTTAAGACCAAATTAATTTTACTTCCTATAGATAGAACTAGGGACTGCTATAAATAGGAAGGGACCCAGAAATGCTATTTTTAGAACTTTCTATTTTTAGTAGTTTCACCTCTCACCGAATGTGGCCAATGACCTCACTAGCCAAACTGCTATTTTTAGACATGTTATTTTTAGACATACTATTTTTAGCAAGTCTATTTTTAGCACATTCTAAATTTAACATTTCTTGTTGCACATTTTTCAACACTCCCTCTAAACAAGAAAAGCTTTCTCTCGAACCCAACCCTATAACTCTGGAATGTTTTGCATGCAACACATCTACCCGGTCCACTTGCTCCAACAACACTTGGAACAAAAACACTCCCAACTGACCACTTTGTTGGGCTAGGAACATACTCTGATGCCAAAGATCTACCTGCTGCTGACAAGTGCTCCCTCTCTAACATCTGCGCTACTGCAACATCTCCATGCATCTCGCACCATTGCACACCTCTCTATGCCACCTAGCACTGTGCAAAACACTTGTGCCTCTCCCATTGCTGCAGCCTGCTAGCTATGCATTGTCCTAGGATTCACTGCATTGTCGCTCTCTCTGCTGCTCCATCTATATCTGTCTCTACCCAATCAATCAGTTCCTGCTACTCCACATCGGGGCTCCTGTAGCAAGGCCTCATCCAAGAGGTTGGGTACCTCAATGATCCTGCCCCTCCTCCTTGTGACGATCACTCTATATCGCCCGACCTCCTACCTAGAGGTATCGTTGCATGTGATCCCTCAGCCCACCTGGCTTGAAGTTCCCCCCTACTGGAGGTCTCTGCATGAGTAGATGTCTCTACTCGATCTCCTCTCAGCTTCCCCTATTGTGGCTACTCCACAACCTCCTGAAGCTGCTGCACCAATTGTGGCTCCTTCACAATTGCCTAAGACTTCTTCTGGCTTTGCATGTTGAGAGGTAATTTACTCTCCCTCTCAACCACCAAGTATCTAACCTTTGCCTTGCTCCTCAAGGCTTTGGATGCATCTTGTACTTCAAGTGCATACAGGTTCTTGGCTAGCACACCAATCTATTTCCACTTTCCCACCATCACAAAATTTTCTAGAAAAGGAGCTGATTTTAAATCAGCGATATCTCCCTCATCTGATTTTTTGTATTTTTCCGCAAGGAATCGAAATCTGCTATTTATTTCTGAAAATTTTGTACAAAAATTTTCATATTTGCTCTGCAAAATCTCGGCCCAAAACTCAAATCTTTGAAATCTCCTCTCAGTATATTGTTCTTGCTTGATCACTTGTGCTCTGATACCATGTAGAATTTTGTAGAATTTTTCTACAAATCAGCTAGCTCTGATACCATGTAGAAATTTCACCTATAGAACAAACCGATATATGCAATGTCCTAAAGCATAATACTTGTTCTAATTCTACAAAACATTAAGTGGAAGCATAATCGAATTCATGAGCAACATCAAGTAGAAACATGCATAACTGATCAAGGGAAATAATCACACATAACACAAGATATATCCAGGGGAAAGCACAAGCATAAAGCCCCAACCATGTATTATCAATCAAGTGGAAATCCTCTTCAACATACAAAAAGAATCAACTCAATAGCTATCCTGCTCTCTCTGTACTTTGATGATCTTCAATCAGAAGATCAAAATCATGGACTACCTAGGCCTCAATATATAGGTCACAAGTCCTCCAATCTCCTATAATAGATCCTTCTCCATGCAAGGAATACTTACTAGAAATATCCAAGCATCTGATAGTACACTATCCCACATCTGATCTCAACTAGATCTCAACAGAATGACATGCACAGTTATCATGAGTGAAATCCTCAGTATCTAAATAATAGTTGTCACATGCATGTAAGCATTAACAAACTATATTTTAATATTTTAACAACTTGTAAAATATCTAACTGGACTTGACTAGTTTAGAACTAAGTCAATGATTCTCTCATTATAGAACTGAACCTTATCTCCTTTAATCAAAGGATAAATTCCTAAATCAAGGGAGAAAATAATTGCATGATCTCACAAAGACTTCAAGTTTAATTTTCCATCATTAATTAACTCATGGAGATTAATTAATTAATATTTTAAACTGTTGTTAAGACCAAAATTAATTTTGCTTCCTATAGATAGACTAGGGACTGCTATAAATAGGAAGGGACCCAGAAATGTTATTTTTAGAACTTTCTATTTTTAGCAGTTTCACCTCTCACCCAATGTGGCCAATGACCTCACTGGGCAAGCTATTATTTTTAGACATGCTATTTTTAGACATACTATTTCTAGCAGGTCTATTTTTAGCACATTCTAAATTTAACATTTCTTGTTGCACATTTTTCAACAATTCTAAATATGATTTTTCATGACATTCAATGTTGCACAAAAACATACGTCGTGAGCTCATTTTAAGGCCAAATTGAGTGCTTCGAAAGGGAAACAATGTATTTTTATATATCTCACCGTAACATGCATTTAAAATCCATTTTCGATGAAGAAAAGGGGTTGTCGTGTGAAAATACCAAATTTTATCCTAATTTGTGCACAGTGGTGAAAAATGAAAATTTGGCTTTAAAACCTACCAAAATGTCCTTCAAAATTGCATTTTTTTGGAATTTTTGTTGGGTCTTGCTCATTTTACCATACTCTAAGAAAACCTCGGGTCTCAGAATTTTTTTATTTTTGCTCCATTTTCTTGTAATATTTGTGCAAAGACTACTCTGGAATAAGCTACTATAGCAAAAAAAAAATAAGTTGTTACAACATATCTGCAAAAACTGCAACTTTCCGTAGTTGTTACAAAAATGTCAAAAGTTTCTTAGCTATTTCTATTATTCTTTTGAAAGTTGGTTTCTCTGAGTTTGAACTGTTGATTTGGATTTTGTGTCACATGCCATCCATATAGTTTCATCTACCATCCACAGCTAGAGAGATAGACTGAGGTGGTTAGATGAATCTTTTGGAATTTGTTGAGTGTGAGTGGAGAAAAACCAGGACAATGGGATTTGTTTTTGGCATACTTAATTCAATTACAATGATCTAATCAATAGATCTGGTGGAAGGGGTCTATTTTAGGTTGTTCATGGTAGGTCACTAAGGGGAGTTGTGGATTTATTTAAGTTTCCAAATATAGAAGATAAAGGGAGCGCTGATGCAAGTGATTTATGCGTGAGTAGATCAAACAAAAATTTTAGCAGAGCAATGCCATATATAAGCAAGGGGCATATTTGCAAAGGAGAAAAAACAAATTTGAAGAAGGAGAGTTGGTAATGGCATATTTGAGGAAAGAAAGGTTCCCTAAAGGTACATATAGTAAGATTAAGTATAAGAAAGTTGGAACATGTCAAGTCTTGAAGAAGATTTCTAATTATGCTTATAGGTTGGAGTTACTGTACAAATTTGACATTTCCTCAATTTTCAATGTTGTTAACTTGTATTAGTTTCACAAAGGAGAATTAAATGATGAAGGAGGTACCTTGGATGAGTGGTAGAAATATTTTCCCATAAATCCAATCAAATAATTAGATCAAGTCCTAGCAAAGATGGTCAGTCAAAGCACCTAAAACAAGGAGTTTTATGAGTATTTATTCTTAAAGAGGAAGGAAAAAGGTTCTAAGGATGCATCATGGGTTTATGAAGAAAATTTGGAATTCCTACGAGGGCCTTCCTCCCCTAAAACAATTACAGTCACATCCACATGAGCTGGAAGCTCATGTTTTTCTTACAAATGGTGTTTGATGTAGGAGCAGGAAATATGCATTTATTGATTGCAATTAACAATTCATGAGATGAGATAAGTGCGCTGGAAAACTAACTTATCATTACATTGTTGCAACATCATTGCTATAAAATATCTATTGTGAGACCATTGTTGCAACATCACTTGTTGTTATGTTATCGCAACACCAATATTGTATAACCTATATGGCAACATCTTTGTTGCAAAACCACACTATGGTTATGTTGTTGTGAACTCATTATCTTTTCTATGTTTCATTTATGTTGAACTACTGTGGGGCAGACTTGTAGCAATTCCATCTGTCTCAAGGGGCTCATGGTAGATTAGTGGAATACTTGTGCAAAGAAGTAACCATCAACTATGGAGCTAGATGTAGGAGTAATGATTAGTCTGAGAATTAGACAAAGAAGTGATGATTGGTTGCAGAGTCGAACCACCTTGACCATGCAACATCCAAAGGAACGATGACAAGAATGGCGAAATGATTGAGGAAATTGAACCACTATGATAGTTCATCCTTCCAACCATTTTTTAAGAGAAAGGAGTGGATTGAGAAGAGAGAGATCGTAATTAAGAAGGCTTGAGAAGACAGGAACGTAGTGGAAAAATACAAATGAATGAGAGACTAAAATAACCTAGGAGTTTGTGAAGTTAGAAAAGGAGGTTGGAACAGAGGAGAAGAAAACATTTGTTTGAGACTAACATGAAATAAACAATGTGTATGCTAAGGTATAATGTGAAATAGAATGGTACACTAATTGTGAGAGAAATTTATTGTGTACGTTAATAATAATAATAATAATAATAATAAATATCTATTATCTTCTCTCCTATGAATTATTTATCAATTTCCTCATTGTATGTCTTTTTAAATTCTATTGCAATAACATACAAACATTCGTGTATTCCATGGGAAGATATCATATTCCTATAATCATTGTCTATATCCTATAGGTACATTTGTGTCACTTGGAGATTGGTTACACAACTTTGTTCTTAAGAATGTTGAGATCTTGGAGAGCATAAGAACTTCCTCCTCATTGTTTGTACCCATAAGGCATCCATGATTAGAAATTCTATGATACTATTTGAGCTCCCCTTCATCATACTCTCGCAACAAACTTCACAATCACTAGAATATTGAAAATATCTTAGTGGGGCAAGAGTTTGACATATTCATATTCTATAATTTGAAGTGGATACGTAGGTGAATATAGTGGTTTGCCTACATTAAGGTTTTCTAGTCTAGGAAACTAGTTCTTAGTGATCGTCCATGTAACGCATGTCATTGTAATAGGGTGATGAGAAGGGTTGAGTGTAGTTGGCATCAATGTCATTCATATCCTATTCATCAACCTTATCCTTGCACACCTATGAACTATATGATGTCAACGTCAACATGTGTGTGTGGGATCAATTGCCCATGTTTGTTTTAATTTTGGTCTTCTTAGATGGAATACTTTTTCTTGGCATGTAACAAAATAGGTTGTTAGGCTCTCTAGCTTTCCTCCTCTTAGTCTTGGTGACTGAAATATTTATGAGGGAATATCAATGACACACTACCACTATTATAATTGGTGTCATGTCCTTTGTGATCTTAAATAATTATAGAAATGTTTAAATAAAATTGACCTAGATGTTGCAGAAACCCACGGAAGTGCCAACTATTTGACCTTCTAGTGGAGTATATGGAAGGAAGGGTTGGAGTGAAGGTTATAGAGAATAATAGAGTTTGGGACAAATGCATAATCAAGATGAGACTCACATTATTATCTTGATATATTTGGAGGTGGAATCCCATACCTTCATGCACATTCACATGAAGGTGTTTGTAGCCACTAGTGGGTCTCACGTTATCCTCCCTCCAGTGATTATGGAATCCCTTTTTCCTAGCTCCTTGGACACTTATATGGACTTTTCCCTTTCTATATTACTTGGAACCTTTATGGACCATTTAGTTCATTGTGATGCTCTCTATTCTTAAGAATATTCAAGCAATTTTATTGCCTATAATAGAGATCCTCCTGGGACCAACAACAAAATATTGGCTCTATCGATTATACAAATATGATCTAGAAATGTAGGTGGGCCTGAGTATTCAAACCCATTCAAGGAATTCGGTTTCTATTTTTAATTTTAGATGATATTATCTTATATTGTATTTTATTGTTATTGGGTCAATCTGCTAGGCAATAATCCAATAAAATTGCTCTTGGATGATACTGGCAAAATAAGGTTAATATTTTTCAGATGGACTATGTGTCTCAGTATACTTTTGGGTAAGGCTTATAAGACTTATCTAAAAAAAAATTAAACCACCATTTTATGGCGTGGATGTAGTTTTTTAATATGAAATTTTATTTGTTCCTTTAATTTTTTTCACAATAATGACTATATTTTACATTAGAAAGGGATATAGTTGAGCCATATGATGGTGTAATAAAAAAATTGAAATATAAATCCTACAAGTTATTATTAAAATATCAAATAAGTTCATCCAAATTTTTCTAGTTGATCATACTTGTTGATAGGGATAGATGAAAGAGCAAAATTTATTAGGGGTTCTCTCTGGTACAAGGTCCCAACTAAACCTCACACCATTTGGGGTAAGCGACCTATCCACATTTTGGCCCACCAAAGATGCTTTTTTTTATTAGATGATATGATATATTGAGTAATTATCCTAGCAACAAGATGCAAATTCTAAGGTAAAAAATATATAATGCAAAAATTAAACTAATCTAAGCCAGCTAGAAGTTGAAAGATAGATAAGAATTACGAAGAAATGAGTTAATAAACACACAAATGCACACTCAAGGAAACAATTAGATGATATCCTTGACAACGATGAATGTTTAACATATCGAAACAAATACAATATAGTCATTTTTTGGTCTAATAGGTTCTTAGTAACATAATATATGGAACTAGAATAATAAACATGCAAAATGTGACTATCTATTCCATAATTGTTTATGTGATCTAGTAGTAATACATATCACAAAGTACATACATAAATGGACTTGCTTAAGAAGAGTTAGAAACAAACACACAATGCATATCAAATATGGTTTTACCAGTGGCCTTTAGTGCTTTTCAACGTTATATGGCAATGAATATAAATGCATTGACTTCCTAGCTCTAGTCTGCAAGGATTTCAACAAAATTCCTAAAAGCCCTTAGTACTAAGCGTGTTACAATAGTTATACACTCAGTTAGTAACTGCCCCTTATGAATTTTGGAATTCATTGGTGTAAGTTACAACTATTCAACTTCTTATGATTTTCAAATATAATAAAGGAAAATACTTTAAAACTCTTAGAAATGAGATTAACAATGGTTATAGTCTAATTATATCTTCAATTGTGAGCTTGATGATGTCCTAAAGATAAATCAATAAAATTTGATAGTACGATGCAACCATCTTAATTATGCTAGGAAAAAAGATCTCTGTATGACATGGTAATTTGAGGTGTTTTGGGAGAGGATTGGCACAATATTCTTTAGTGAAACCAAGAATGAATTCATAACTATCTGCTTCTTAAAAAGATCCATAAGGTGTTGCTTCAAGTTGTATGTATTGAGTTTCCTATTGAAGACATGAAGACACAATTCACTCACATTCAACAACTTATCCAATTTTTTTTTTATTTCTCCACTAGGCCTGGCCTCTCCTTGGGTCCCAATTGATGGAATTTTGTTCATTTTGATGATCCTCTCAGCCAAGGAGTAAAGGTGCTAGTATTGTGTCGTTGACCAAGCTATGTCTTTTTCTAGTTTCTCCTCTATATTTAGAGCTCAATTAACGACAATAGAGTCATATGTCATGTGTTATCTCCTGTGTGTTGATTCTAGGGACTTCTATTAAGGCTTGAAGGTATTCTTTGGGCCATCATTCTAGTTGGTTAACAACATTCAATACTCCTTAGATAGCTCCCAAAGTAGTTGTAGCCATGTTGAAATCTCCTACATAATTTGTGGGCATGGGTGCACTAGTAAGAGTAGAGACCTGTAGGACTCATGTACTTATCAAGCACATTCCTCAATGTCTTCTATCGTGATGCTTGCTTATTCCACAATTTTGGTCTTGTATTTCAACAGTTTAACTTGTTGCCCTAGCTCAACTATATGTGCATCTTCCCTCTTTAGCTTCTCCAACAAATACTCTACATTTCTCTTCATGGCTTGAGAGAATGTCATGCCCACCGAGGCCTTGAAAAGTGGGTCCTTTCTAGTGTCAACTACTATGGGTCTCTCAATAATAATCTGTATTGGTGGTAGGTGGTCCCCTAAGACCTTTGGAACTGTCAATGGTGCTAAGTCAATCCCCATGGAATTCAAATCTTGATGAGCTTCTAGTTTTAGTTCCTTTTGTTGAACCTTGAGAGCTTCTTCTTGGCTTTAGTCTTTGCTTTAGCACACCTACTTCTTGTTCTGTTGACACATAATCCTTGTGATTGGGTAAATATATGTAAATAAATAAATGATAAATGTGAACAGTCGTCGAGAGATGAACTGAATAGTCTCTCCATCATGTATATAACAAACCTACCTGATTGAATGAATATACGAATCAGTTTTTGCTTAATGGAGTTACTGCCTGGCCTGACATGGTATCAAAGACAGCTCCTTTTTTTAGCTTTTGTGCCTTGTAACTCCCTTATCTGCTTCTCTTCTCTCCATAATTCAGTTTCAGGGTGCTTGGCCTAACATGGTCTCTACGCATGTCTGATACTACCTACATTTTGTCTGCCATTACCTACGCTCTCTATCCATAAACACTCCATTTAAAAGCGTTGTTCCATACAAAGCCTACTCCATATAATACGCTTCCATTACCTGCCTATCACTTGTCTGACCTTTTCTGATATCTTGTGTAAACACACTGCTGCGTTAAACGTTGGAGGAAAAGAACGTTGTCACATTGAAGAACGTTGCTATGGTGGAAAACAACACTCCTCTGTTGAGTCTGTCTCCATGGCTATCTGATTCTTCTCATTCACGCGATCTGGAATCTGTAGATTCATATTCGAACAGTAGCAGCCTTAAGGTAATTCAAAGGGCTTTCTCTAAAAATGAGCAAAGCCACGGGAATTCCACATAGGTCACATTTTCTTGGTAATCTCCATTGATGAAATCTACCGTCTCAGATCTGATGAAGTTATTAAAAGGACATGAATTGTAAATGATTAACATCTATGAATTTCTGTAATGGTTAAAGAAAATGATTATGAAGCTCGGCTCAAGTTGTCTATCGTTGTTACATACAGTTAATGTTGGACGTTGGCCTGAAATCGTTGTTACATATGGTTAAATGTTGGACACTAACATTTGAACGCTGGCCTGAAATTGTTTTGTGTATTTAATCATTGTTACATATAGTTAAATGTTGGACGTTGGCCTGAAATCGTTGTTACATATAGTTAAATGCTGGACGCTGACATTTGAACGCTGGCCTAAAATCATTTTGTGTATTTAATCGTTGTTACATATAGTTAAATGTTGGATGGAGATACATTTAAACTTTGTCACATATAGTTAAATACTAGACACCGATACATTTGAAAGCTGACATTTGAACGCTGGCAGAATGTTTGGTGGAGGCAGAATGTCCATGATGCGTTGAGCTCTTTTAAGGCCGTATGGTATGAAGAATTGGCTTTGTATGCTGCGTATGTATTGAATATTTTTTTTATTGGTGGGGGTGTACGTTTTGAAGGTCATTTTTTCTCTGTGTATTGAAGTTGTGATGGTCGTGATTCAATGGGTACATGAAAACCTTGTGTTAGAAGTTTTAGTGGACGATAATGCCCTTTGAGAATGCCCTTTTGAGTACATTTTTACTGTAGATTGGAAGAAGTATTTTCTATTAGCAAAACTATATTTTTACAGAATGCATTCAATCATACCCATGGTGGGAATAGTTCTCACTGGCAAGTAGAACTATCCTGAATGGTCCCGGAAGATAAAAAATACCCTCATTTTCAATGAGTTGTGGAAAGGAGTGTGTGTCGGAGAAGGAGACAATGACCCAGTACAGCCTACCTCAGACAAAGAGCTCGTCATTTGGGAAAACAAGAACAGCAAAGCTTATGCATTAATTGCAGCATCTGTAAATGAAGAGGTGAGTCACCATATTTCGTCATATTCAACTGCCTTTGAAGCCTTACAAAATATGAAAGAACTCTATGACTCACATTCTGCACTTGAAGTTGTCCAACTAATGATTAAACTCTTCACTCTTGAACTGCAAAATAATGATCCTCTTGCTTTTGCATCTGAAGTAAAATCTATAATGCATGATATCAAATCCACTAAGGTTGAATTG